>KE159039.1:359715-372315 GCA_000411055.1 Leavenworthia alabamica | reverse complement strand
ATATCCCTAGAACCGAAGAACCGAAGAACCGAGGAACCGAACCGAAACCGAACCGAATACCCGAACGCCCAGGGCTACCATTTATAACTCATCAGTATTTTTTTTAATCAAAATAAATAAATATATATATATATATATGTTGGCCTTTTCATCCATCTCATCTTCAACAACAATGAAACCCTAATCTGATTCGATTTGGCTAACTCCACCGCGGAGCTCTGAATTCGACTCTTTCTTAAATTAATCGATCGCTGTTAATTTTCTAATTTGAATCACCCAGTTTTTCAGTTTTCTTCTATTGAATCGTCTCTCTCTCTCTCTCGAGTATTCTGCAATTGAAAACATTCCTTTTATACGGCTCGAATTCGCTTGGTATCAATCTCTTCTCTCTTTGCTGCGTATCTGATTTGTCTGTCAGGCTTGTATCTTTCACCTCTGGTTCTCAGCTCCCTGATTTCACTCGTTATCTATTTATCTATAAATCACTTATTCCAAGTTTTTGTTCCGCTGTTATCACAGCTCATCGGTATCTTCTATTCACTGGTGTATTTGGTCCGGCGTTCTCGTGCTGCTTTCAGTTCATCGGAGTTTAGCGGGGTATGTTCATCGAATTATTCCGTGGAGCCAATTTGTGTGTATGTCACTTTGCATTTCTGAAGATTAATATACTGGGAATTAAGATGCGTGACATTGACATATATATAAAGTTATAAACCCTAATTGTTAGTTGAACATTGAATTATCTTTGTATTGTGTATATGTGTAATTTTTGTTACTTTTTAGCCAAGATGCATTGTTTTTATACTTTGTCAGAATCTGTAGCTAGTTCCTGTTAGATGTAGTTATGATGCATGTTTCTGAAGACGTTGTGGATTTTGATTGCTACGGATTTATTGAACTAATCTGTTTCGTGCTTAATTTACTTTTGTTTTGTTATTCATAATGTGTTCTTTTCACTCTCGTTTTATCCGTATTCTAGAAGGAAGGTGCCATTCACTTTGGAAGAGTTCTTTTGTCTGCGAGGATCTTAATTTCGAAAAGGGATTGTGATCAGTCTTTGGATTCGTGATTATGTATGCATTAAAGGGATATTTTTTTTTGTGTGTGTATTCCAGGAAATAGCTTTGAACAATAAGTTTTGAATATTCGAGCCGACCATCAAAGATTTTGCTTGGTGCACTTGTTGGAAATGGATCCTGGTCGATATGGTCGTCAGCAAGAATGGGATAATAACAGTGTAATTGTGGTTTTTCCTTACATATATGGATGATAAGCAAGAATTTTTTTTAGGGATGTTGTGAATGTCAAACGTGGAGTGAGAGACATGGAGAGTGAGGATGTGGATGGGATTTGGATAACATAATATCCGTCATGATGTTTGTTGCTGACATTGCTTATTCTCTTCAATTCACAGGCTTCGGAGGGTTGTGGTACCGAGCATGATCCAAATAATCGGTGAGTGCTATTTGAATGAACTGTACTTGATTTTGTTTTTGGTTTTGATGGGTGACTTGGCCACGCTTTAATTATTACCACTAATTTGCATCTCATTTACTTTACTTGGTTTGGTTACTTGTGCGTAAAAACTCATGCTAGATTTTTTTTTTATTTTTTTTCTGTACTTCCTATACTACATTGCTGTTACAGGTTTGGTGTGTCATATGGTGAGGGATCTAGCTGGCGAAATTACGAAGATAATTATCCCCATGAACTACGTAGGCAAGAAAAGCCTTACATCGATTCAAATTATCCTGTTGATTATAATCAGGATATTGAAATTGGGAGTCGTAATGGATACTACCGTGGTCATGAACACGAAAGGTCTTCACGATATGATGGTCGTGATGACTATTCTTGCAGTGATTACAACTATAGATCTAGAAATTACCATCATAACAGAGATGATAGCCGTGAAAAAGATAATGACTATGCTCGCCGGAGTTATGATTCTGATTATGAAAGGGGTAGTGTTAGAGATGGTAATCGAAAGAGCCGGGATTCACAGGATAGAGAACGGGACTCACGAGATAGAGAATGGAACCCACGTGATAGAGAGTGGGACAAAAGATATAGCCGTGAAAGAGATGAGAGTCCACATAAGAGATATGAGAAATCACGATCTCGATCTACTGGACGTGGTGAGTTCTCCAGATCAAGATCTCCTAGAGGTCGGAGTTACCGGGAGGACAGCTACGAGGGTGATCACTGGCATGAAAGTGAGAGGCGGAGAGAATATGAAGATAGACGTGACCAGGATCATTTTTCTGCTGTATATAATACTCTCCCATCCCTGGTTTATATTATTTTGTTGCCAAGACATCTAAAAAATTATTTCCTATACTTTTCTGGTTTTTGCTAGATCCCATCTGCCACTGTTGTTGTGAAGGGTCTCTCGACGAAATCAACGGAAGAAGATCTATACCAGATTATGGTAATCTTTTCTTCGTTTTCAGAATTTCTATATCCTTAGGGTTGAACAATATTTCTTGCTAACTTTGTTGTTTCCTTATTTATGACTAGGCTGAATGGGGTCCTCTGCATCATGTCCGTGTGATTCGGGAGCAAAATTCTGGGATTTCTCGTGGATTTGCATTTATCGATTTCCCCACAGTGGTAATTGCTTTCAACTAAGCTGTTAGTTCCGAGGGGCTCTTTTGTGTTATTTATACAACCCAGTGTGTGTAATTTTGTATATTTGTCTGAGCAGGATGCCGCACGCACTATGATGGACAGAATTGAGCATGATGCTTTAAGTTTGGATGGAAGGAAGCTAATTTTCCATTACAGGTCTTTTTATAATTATATAATATTGGTTTTGATATTACATCTGGAGGATCTTTGATTCTTTACATTCAAATAAAAGTTTCTTGACCTTTTTCATATCAAACTCCTAGTTAATTGGCTTAGTTGTATAACATTCTTGCACTTAATTGTTGTTTGTTGCAGCAGCAAACCTACTGGTAACGCTGGTGTGCCCCGTAGGCAGGAACATGCTTCTAGGCGCAGTTATGGTGGAAATCGAGGCATGATAGTTGGCACAGATTGGATGTGTACAATCTGTGGCTGTATCAATTTTGCACGGCGAACCTGCTGCTTTCAGGTTGGTGCATTGTTTTGAAGAAAGTTCTGTAAATTTTTAGGGTGGAGTAGAATATAAATGTTTATTACACTCTGGTAAGTGTTTATTAAAAGGTCAATCTTGTGGTGGTCAATTGTATATATAGCCCTTCTTTGCCATGCAGCAGTCTGTGGCTTGATTAATGGTAGAACACTTGAACGTCTTAGGTGAAATTTATAATATGGAGGAAACTATTTATGGGCATTGCATAAATGTCTATGATCTCTTTCTCCTTACACAGTGTAATGAACCCAAGACCAAGGATTCTCCATCAGCTGATGTAGGATTATCAAATTCAGCACCAGGAAAACGAATTTCAGAGACAGGTTCTGATCATCATTTTATTAAAGTTGTTTTAAATTTCCTTCCTGGGTCCGAAAACAGTCAAAAGTGTCAAGACCATAGTTTTTGCACTTTTTGCATGCCATTTATACCTAAAAAACGTTTTTTTAATTTTCTTTCCCAGGTCCAACTCATGTCTTGGTTGTACGTGGGTTGGATGAAGATGCTGATGAGGAAATGATTCGGTATGAATTTTCCAAACATGCTCCTATCAAGGTTGACGAACGCCCTTTTCGATTCATTGTTTGATAGGATATTTTCATATTAACATAATTTGACCTGATTATTCTCTTTCCTCCATTGTGTAGGATCTTCGTCTTGTGAGAGACAAATTCACTCATGTTTCACGAGGATTTGCATTTGTGCATTTCTGTTCGGTATGGTCTCAAAGCCAAGTTGTTTGTTGCATTTACTAGCCTTTGTTTTTTACTCCTTAAATTCTCTCCTCTGCTTTGCTTTTCCCTTCCTGATGCAATTAATTGCAAGTGTACCGCTTGACCAAAGAGTTATTTGAATGTATAGAAATTAAGATCCCAGTCTAGATGGTCAGTAGCACCTGTTTTGATTGTGAGTTTGAAGAGTAATTTATTTTTAATGTTCTAGCTGTCAGGAACAATCTCGTTACTAATCATAATCTGCTAGTTCTGTAGGTAGTTTTTGCAATGTTTTGAGATGGACAAAATAAAATTTTTTTCCGTGCTATATTTATAATCTACACTCTACAACCATATATTGCATGGACCTTTGAAGCTCGCATAATAGATTCTCTTACAGTGATAAAAATTTGTAGAACGGATTGATTTATTAAGTATCTCTTTACCTCAGTTTATGTAGGCATTTGGCTTTTTTTCTTTAAATTCATCTATCAACATGAAACAGAATAATATGATCGATTATGTTTGTGTAGGTTGAGGATGCTACCAGGGCACTTGAAGCAACAAATGGAACAGCTCTTGAAAGGAATGGTAAAATTCTTAGAGTTGCATATGCAAAGAGTGTTCATGGTTCTGGAACTGGTATATCAGCACCCTCTCACTCCAGCAACCTCGCTGCTGCTGCAATTGAAGCAGCATCATTTTCTCAACAGGTACTTGCAGATTGTTTTTATCCAGTTTTCCTCGTTTGTATTGGTTGGTCATGCTAATTAAAAATTTCAGTAGCTCCTAGTAACTTTTGTTGAAGATTTGTCATTTTTACATTCTTCTACTCTATGTACACTGGCTCTCATTTTTGTTTCTATTAGTATGACGGTGTTGGATGGGCTCCAAAGGAATACAATCCTGATGATAAACAAGCCATTGGAGGGCAAGCCCAGGGCGTTGGGGGAATTGAATCTCAGAAAGGGGATTCTGCTCCCCAGTCTGGGTATGTGTGGGATGAAGCGTCTGGTTATTACTATGATGCGGCTTCTGGATACTACTACGATGGAAATTCAGGTTGGCACTTACTTATATTTCTTTATTGCTTAGATTGGTTGTATGGTTGGGTGGCATGTTGTATTAGCAAAACATGTACTGTTAATAGTAAGGTTGATCTGGTCTAATTGGTTCTAGAGCTTACTGGTGGAATAGTTTTTATGTAGATTTATTCTTTTACAGGATAATTTCGTAGGACAAATAAGTCACTAGCTCTGTTTTTTCAAACTATATCAGGGTTGCTGACGTTAAAGTGCTTCTAAATATGCAGGTCTTTATTATGACAGCAGTAGTGGGCTTTGGTACTCGTATGACCAGCAAAAGCAACAATATGTTCCTTGTCCTGATCAGAACAATGAGAGTAAATTAACTGAGAAACAACCAGAATCTGCCAAGATGGAGAAATCCAGTCAACAAAAAGTTATTATCTCTGCGGCTACTACTCCCAATGTAGAAAAGGCTCTCTCCTTGCCAGATGCGGTTCAGGCGGCAGCAGCAGCAGCAATTGCATCAGAGAAGAGAGAAAAAGAGAGAGTGAAGGAGATCAAACTTGCGTCAAAGAGTAGCATACTAGCTAACAAGAAGAAAATGAGTAACGTTTTAACAATGTGGAAGCAGCGGAGCCATGAAACCCAACCACAACGTCCTTCACCCTCACTTGGTGACAACCCACCTACAGATCTGGCTGAAGCAAAGTCGTCTTTCTCCGCCGGACAATCCAAGAGCAAGCTGAAACCTGATGCAGTTATTGCCAAAGAGAATACTTCCTCTTCCAGTCATGGAGTTTCTGCAGTGACAACTACAGAAAGCTCGAGTAACAGTACAACAGGAGTACCTTTGATGGGGGTAATAAGAGGTTCTTTCGGAGGAGCTTCCTCTTCAGCTAATGTACAAGTGCCTCCAGTTTTACCTTCGACTCCTTCAGCATCGGTTCCAGTTTCTGGAAGTGGGAGAAGAAGATTCTCTGAAACGCCAACTGCAGTACCTACTCACAGAGAGCAGCCTCAGACATCATACCGTGACCGTGCTGCAGAAAGAAGAAACTTATACGGTTCATCAAGTGGAAATGATATTATTGATTCCAGTAAGCTCCCTTGACTCTATAGATCTTTTCCGAAAAAAGTGAATCCAAGAATATATTGTACTATCATTAACATAACTGTAAAAAATGGTGTTTGAATGAAGATGATGATACAATGGGGCTGAGAAAAGGTTCATTAGATCCAACACCATTTCCTCCTGGTGTGGGTGGACGGGGGACTACAACCACCACCGAAGTCAATAGTTTCGATATAATTACTGAAGAGAAAGCAATAGACGAGAGTAACGTTGGAAACAGAATGTTAAGGAACATGGGATGGCACGAAGGATCGGTAACTTTCTTTAACAAAACCAATTGATTTGTTTGATCCATAACGTTTTATGTTGGTTTGGTTTGTGATCAGGGTTTGGGGAAAGACGGGAGTGGAATGAAAGAACCAGTACAAGCTCAAGGAGTTGATAGAAGAGCAGGACTTGGGAGTCAGCAGAAGAAACTTGATGTTGAGTTTGAGGTTCAGCCTGGTGATACATACAGAACTGTTCTCCATAAGAAAGCACTTGCAAGGTTTCGTGACATGTCTGAGAATAATTAACTCTCTTGTTTACGTGTAAAGCGAGTTACAACTTTTTATATTTGCTTGTGTTTTAAACTATGAAAGTGATTTTGAATTGAATTGTTTATGAAAAGAGACATAGTTAAAGACATTGGATTTACTTAAAATGTTACTTTAGGCATAAAATGAAATTAATATTACATATTATGTTTTTGAGTCTAAAAATTTCCGATTTAGGTTTAGAATTCTTGTTAATAGAAAAAAGAAGTTGAAAGTTTAAACCATCATATTATATTTTTGTTTTTTAAAATTTTTTTTATATATAATATATATATAAAATCTTTAAACGGGTGCTTCAATCTATTATGCTCGTATACACGACCCTAATCAAAATCATTGACGAACAGTTAAATCAAAAAATTGTGATCAAACCTCAACAAGACAATCAGATTCAGATTTGAGGATTAAACTCAGTCCAGGATCTACTTCATACTCTCCTTTTATATCAATAAAAAGATGCCTCAATCTCTATTGTCGCCACTTTATCTTACTTTATAAACATATTATTCATAAGTTAATACATCATATAATAATTCTTTCTCATGCTTAACATTGCAAGAGTAGTGAGTGCATTGAAATCATCACAACATACATACCACTCTATCTCTTTTACCCTTAAGCGCAAACACAACTTAAGTTTTGCTTTCTCCTTCCTTTTATTCAGCAAAATGCAACAGAGGAGAGCTTAGGTATAGAGTCTATATATATATATATATATACTTGCATCGGTTTAGAGTGTAGTTTCTGCAGATTGTTCAGGTTTCTCTACTTGCTTCTTTAGAAACTCCAGCACAGAGAGCCGCTGCATGTATATTAAACAATACATTGTCAGATAAATTTTTACTGATAATGACTTGCTTTAGAGGAATTAAGTCATGCAAGAATCTTACTCGTTGCCCAAGAGTAGAATCTTCTGAATCCAGTTTCACAGATTCCAGAAGTTTTCTGCCTTCTTTAAAACCTTTTGTGGCTGCATCTTCATTTTGTAGACTCTTGTCTATATCCGCGACTTTGGCCAAAGAAACTGCCACATCCAGAATCTACAAACAAAATAATTGATGAAATAACAACAAAACTCTGTATATGTTGCCAACAAGACTTGTATTGAAGATTATATTATCTTGAAATAGCATTAGGCATATTTACTTGTGAAGGAGCATTAGGGTGATGCTTCATTGCATCGCGTCTAACATTTAAAGCACGATCGTAATACAACCTTGCAGCTTGTAGATCTTCATCATAATATTTTAGATCTCCAATTTTATTGAGTGATACAGAAAGTGTATGTGTAATCTGCAAGTTTAGCAAGGGTGTTACAAAATGATAAAGGTTTGCAAAATATAATCAAAATTTAAGAACCAATGAGCTAAAACCTCTGAATCATTCATCGGCAATTTCATAAGGAATTCAATACTCTCTTCGAAATGATTGACTGCAGATCTTGAGTCTCCCATCGCACGACTGCAAAAATTAAACAAATTCAATTAACCAAAAAGCTTAAGTCCCTGAAAGATAAAGATTTCAACACACCAAACAAAAGATCAAACAGTTTGGTCAAGGTACAATAGTTCAGGAGTAAAAAAAAATTATGTATAGTGGAGGTTTTCTGAACCAGGCATGTACTGTTGTTATATTTTCCCTTTATTCCGAATGAATTGATTAGGCAACTGACAAAGATATATGCAAGTGAAAAGAGGATACAGCAAAAATAGAAAAACATGAACTCAAGCACCTAAAATATGGCATAATCGACAAGATGAAAGCACACCAGATTCCAGAATGTAGCATTTAGTATTTTACTAATGAGGACTTCATTCATTTGCGTCTAACATTCCAGGAAATTCAACATTTCAACTACCATTTGAGAAAAATGGGAAGGGCCACATACTTGAGAAACTCCAAATTTAGAAAAACACATGAACAAAAAAGTGTCTATAATCAGTCTAATGAATGAAATAAATGGTTCAGCGGGATCATAACAGACCATATTGGTGACCACATAGAAAGCACCAGCACTGTTCTTTGCTAAATCTTATTTGATCACAGAAACTCGAGAATGGATAGATGTTCGAATTAATCAACTAAGGATAAAAAATACGACAATGAGCATACCTGCAATCGCCGAGCATTCCAAGGACTGCACCAAGCTGTGAACACAACTCTGGTGTATTGCCCTCCCTCCCTAGTTGATCTCGAATGTCCTCAGTGCACATTGCCAACCTTGATTTAGCACTTTCATAATTCTGGGCACTAAATGCCTGTACATACAGGTTGAATAAGAACAAGGACAATAACCAGAACTCAACAGCAGGACATCATGACAAAAAACATTTGTTAAAATAAACTAACCCCACAATTTAGTTCAGCAAACTCTAGAGATAGAACTTACCCTCATAGCTTGTTGCACCAAGAAAGAACCTCTTTCCATAGAAACATCAGCGTAAATCACTTTCTTGTTATCATTTTCAACCTCTTGTTTTTCAGTGCCATTGATAACAGTTCTCTTGATTCTAGCATGGCCTTCAATAAACTGATCAACCATCTTTTGAAGGTTTTCATCAGCTTCAATACTTTCAATGTCAGCACCGCATAGAGGGCAATCCTTAAACCGTGATACACACACCCTGCATTCAACAAACAATAAAGTAAAATAAAAAATATACTCAATCACCATCAACCATAAACCAAAAAACAATAAAAGGAAAAAGCTTAAGCTAAGCGGCTAAGCAACTAGGGCTTACTTGCAGAAAACATGAGTACAAGGCACACATCTACTGCTATCATATAGAAGTGCTTGACATAACATACAGCTAAAAGGCCCAAGCTTGAATGTTTGAGAGTCATAACCAAACGGACACTTGGCAGGAACTGTTGCAGAAGCAGTAGAGTCCTTATTCAATCTTCCTTCTTCTTCAGGACATTCTTTACTCGCATTTTCGCTTAGCTTTCGTGCAGAAGCATCATCAGAACGAGCAGCTTTAGAAAAAGGGCAACCAGAAGCCGCTGATTCGCCTTGTTTTCGAGTCGAAGCATCGTCGGGACGAGCAGCTTTTGAGAAAGGGCAAACAGAAGTCGTCATTCGTGTGAAGGTAACAACAACAACACCTACACCTCAAAACACATAATCACTAAAATGGCTTTCACACTATGAATTACGAAATTGGTTTCTCAGATTAACACAGTTTATCGCTAAACTAAATCCATACAACAGCTGATATTGAAGATAATTGAATGGCAACATTCTTATCAGAAAATCAAAATTTCAGAGAGAAATTGAAGAGAAAGTTTCAGGAGTAGGTCAACCGAGAGAGAGAGAGAGATTAATAAACCTGTATCGTATTGAGATTAGATTTGCAGATTAGTCTCTTTCGCGTCTTCTCTGCAATCAATTGATATCTTCTTCTTCGTTTTGTTTCGATAAGTTTTTGTTTTTGTGTTTTTTTTTTTCTCAGTCATAAGATATTATTTTTTCCAAATGATTTGTATTCTTCTGGATGGATTGACTTGGGCCTTTGGATTTTACAGCTTAAATAAAACATTTGGGTTAAAAGCCCATTTAAGACAGTTATTTTGGTATTATGTTATACATTAAATAAACTTTACGATCGTAACCGGTAATTTTGGTTGGATTTTAATTTTATTAACCAACTAATCTATCAACCAATCGTTAATCGTATATTTGATCAGTAGATTACATTCATTACCAATATTTTCCAGATACAGTTTTATTCTTGTCATAAGACAGTATGAAGCCTTCATTACACATAAAACAGTGAGACAGAGGTTCAAAACTACCTCATCATTTGTTCCACTCCAATTAAATCATAAACTTTGAACTTATCCTCTGGACTTCGAAAAGTTGACTGCTTCGTAGGTAACACAGTGAACCCATCAGAATCAGTACATGTCTCAAGACCACACTCGTGACATAAAGATTCAACATCCAACTCCTGGGATTTTACAAAGTCTACTTAGAAGAAGAAAAAAGACAAGAGAGTCTTTAGTTCAAGGTGTATTATTTATTACCTTCATCATCAGGTTCGGAGATAACCGTAGGAGAGGATAAGGTTGAAGCTTGTAACAAACATTGTTTAAGCATTGCATAGCGAATATTTGCATCTTTTAACATGAAAATATACAGCAAATAATCAGCATAATTGAATAATTTAATATCATTTCATGTATAAGTACTAATTACAGTTCCATAAATACTAAACCCTAAGAGCTACAAGGACATAAACCACATATTTACATCAATGCAAGGTGCTTACCTCTTTAATATGAGGTTCACTTATGCAATATTGCAAGTATGTCGCCTTCGAAGCTGTTGTTGTTAAGAAGTTTTTGTAATTTCCCATCCGATATAATCTGGAAGAAAATATAAAGAGAAAAAAACAGGTATTAAACATACTTCAATTCATAGTTTCCTGAATAACTCATGTGTAATAGCATAACACTACCTCAAAAGATTTCTTACAAAACATATTTCCTTGGATTTTACTAAAGTAAAAGTCAACTTACGAAGCCATAAAGACAGTGGTTCTCCCTGCGGATAGAAGTCACAAAGTTTTAAATTAATGGTAGAAGAAGGTGACATGGTAACAAATCAAAAAGGTTAAAGAACACAGAGAAACAACCATTACTCCACAACTGGGATTGAGATGAAGAAGCACATAGAGTGAGCGGAACTCGGCTTCATTTTCGTAGATGTAATCAGGTTTCCTATTTGCATCATATATATTATACAATGAGGTAAGAGTTTTTGCTAGTTGCTCCATGTTCAAGTGATGCATTGAGCTAATGCTTGTTCCACTGCAACTCTGAAGTCTCTTGAGAGATACGACATGAAATCTAACCTGTTAGAGAAGCCATTCGGGAGTCAATAATAATAACATCAATGGAACTCTCCAGAAATAAAACAAACTGATAATTAACAATTAGAACAGTATGATTAATTGGAGTGGCATATTTCTATGAAAATTACAAAAAAAAAGAAAGAAAAAGGATCCTATTTGAGCGTCCTGAACAAGGTTATGAGTCTTATGACTATGAAAACTATTATCAACACTTTAACTCAAAGTATTTTAAACTGGCAGATATTCTTTAGACAATAGCAGAAGAAGAAAACACACAAACTAGATTCAACAAAATGAAAGGAACGCAATTCTAACTACAAAAAAATGCACATGTTCAGTGTAATTTATTCATCGAACCATGAAAGAGAAAAGAGAAAGAAACAAGTCAAACCATACGATTTCCTCGTATAGGTAGATCACTCTTTCATTTGCTAAATTCTGGATGCTAAGATCTTGTCTAATAGACCTTGTCCTATCGAAAATAAAATCATGAACCACTTCAAACGGGTGCTCCCTGGAGTCAAGCAAACTTAGAAGGTATTTCAAGGTTTCTTCTAAAACTGGCAGTGGTCTTACATCCGATGCCTGAACATCTGCCACTGAAAGAGTTCTGCAAAACTAGCAAGAACACATAGAAAGTATAATGCTTTTAGTAAGGACAAAAACGAATCCCACAATATAGCAGTTGGTGTATCCTAGTAAGTAATACTAACTATTCATCATGACCATTCAGAACAAAAAAGCTGATAGGAATTGTCAAATATAGAATGCTAAAGCCTCAGCTGAAGTTGAAAGTTTCGAAAGAGAGTATAATCAATGTTTAATACAGTAAATTTTTAGCTTCATAGACATGGAAATTGAAAGCTGTGGTATCTGATATTTAATGTGAAGCTCACCTTTTTAACAGCTAGATCTATGGATGATTTTGTGGTGTTTCCATAAAGCCTCTCAAATACTGAGAGATCACGGAGACGTTCTCTAGTGACTCTCTCCTTCTCTGTTGATATAGAACACAAAAACACATATTAGATGAAGCTATACACACTCTTTTTGCTGAACTAATCAACCTACGCACTAGATCGAGTTCAATTCAGGTCAATTAGAAATAGTTCATTGGATGACCTGGACACATAGAAGAGCAAGTTCCAACGATGAAGGAGACGTCAGTAGGATCTACGTCCCTACTCTCTGATTCGTCTTTATCATTGTTTCGT
>KE159039.1:320320-359618 GCA_000411055.1 Leavenworthia alabamica | reverse complement strand
CATATCCGGTTCATTATTTTCCTCCAATTGAAATCGGACTAGAACCGGGTCAATTTAATTTTAATATATGATTCAACAAGTGAAAATAATGGCCGTTAAATATTGATTTATACGAAGAAGTTAGTACAATGGTTATATAGTTAGGATAATAGTCATCTTTTGTAAAATATAGATTTTATATATTTTATTTATATAATTCTAATTTTAAATCAAATATGTTTCTGAAAAAATAGAAAAAAAAATTACTAAAAAAAAAAGAGAAAAGTGAATAAATAATTTAATGAGTAAAATAATAATTATTTTTGGTAAACTAATATTTATTTAATATATATAAAAATCTTAAACATATAAGAGTAAATAACAATCACATCACAATCAACAAAAATCATTAACTTTATTATAGTTTCCATAAAGATGACTACATAATCGACTCGAAACAAAAACATAATCGTAGCGATGCAAGTTTAGGTGCAAGTTTCACGGGAGATGCCAAGCCTTGAATTAGGAAGGTCAATGAGAACTCGGTGGTTCTGCTGCTGCATACTAGCAATAACGTTAAGAACAGAGTTAACATTCAACGGAGCTGAGGCCATGGCGAGGCAGCTGAGGTTACCGGCAGAGCTGTGGATGAGAAGGTTGTCCGGAGGTAGAGTTACGTTCATTCCGGTGAACATGAATGTGACAGAAGGGAATACTACGGAACCGGTGTAGCAAGTGTCGAAACCTCCAAGTGAAGTTGGGTTTGCGTTTTTAACTCGTCGTCTGAACTCGTTTCTTACTGCCACGTAAGCTGGTTCGACTAGTCTTGTGTAGACCGTTCCTGTGTATATGCATTTAAAGTGTTGTCGTTTAGTAACTATTTAAAAATCAAATTTAAAATAATTTTGGATTTGGCCACTTAATAAATACAAATTTATATATTTTAATTACTATTATCAAACATGTGATTAAAAAAAAAGGATATTCTACGATTGATTTGACTAACAATATGTTTGGGTCTGGTTTGATATTTAAATATTTTACTTAAATTAATTATTTCCAAATTTCAATTAGAAGACTTGTTTATTTTATAAAAATATCCTAAACTATCCACAAAAAATATTAAAAATACTATATCAAAGTCCTAAAAATTAGTCCTGAGCAAATGGATCGGATTGTTCGGATCGGATCGGTAAAATCCAAAATAAATCAGATATAGGTGAATAAGTCAATCGGTACAATTTTATTTCTAATTCGGATCGGATCGGTTTAAAATAATCAATTTATTTGATTTATTAGGATTGTTAGGATTATTCGGATTAAAATTTAATTTTTGAAATAAAATTATATAATTTTAATAAAATAAATCAATTAAATAAAATTTTGATCCGATTAATCCAATTTTTTTTTTTGCATTTATCCGATCTGATTAAATCTTGATCCGAACCGATTAATCCGAAATTTTTTTATCTGATTTATTTGGTGAATTTTAAAATTTCTGAACAATTCTATTACCGAATAACCCGATCCGTTAAATCCGATTAATCCAAATGTCCCGAGCTACCCAAAATATCAGCCAGATAAATTATGTTTTCCATTTTATATATTCTAAAATAATAGAAAATAAATATAAATATAAATAAATAATATAAATGAAGTCAATACCTGAGTCAAAGATGGTGCCGGCTCCTGTGGTCGGATCAAAGGCAAGTGCACTTTTAGGTATATCAACAATTTTATTACCAACACGAATCCCAATCATATTCACATAATAAAGCGATGATCTCCTCGAATTCTTTAACAATGGAGTGGTCTTGATCCGAACCGGTTGATACTTAGGTCCTAATCTCAACGATCCAGAGAAGTTATTTGACTTACTATTAGGTAAACAATACGAGAACGTGGACATGTATAAGCTTTGTGTTTGAGATATTAAAGACAATGGACCACGTCCTAAACCCATGAGTCCTTGCGCTGGCAATGATGATCCAGTGGCTTTGTTAATACATCCAAAAGTGTAGTTTGGGATGACGTCATTGGCTAATGTTAATGTGTCTTGTCTTAAATATGCTTCAATGGTTGAACCACCATATGTCATGTTGAAACCACATGATTTGGTTATGGTGCAACTTGGATTTGTAGCCTGCAATATTATTAATATCGATTAATGTATTATTGTAACGTTCTTTAATTTGTAAAAATATTTTTAAGTATAATATTATAATCAGCATGACGACAAAAATATGTGAATAAAACACTAAAATGTGGCCTACTAAGTTGGAATTATTTATAAAGTAATCGAATCTAATCATGTATAAACAAAATTCTCGTGAGGTCGTGACTAGACTTGTTTTGTTATGAATATTAAATAAAACTTGTGACTAGACTTCTCGATCTTGATGTGATAACACACTAAAATGAAGTTTTACACTAGACACCAAAAGTGAGGTTCTTCAGTTCAGTTTTTGTTTTCTTGTTCTATTGGCGTACTAATGATGTTGTTCAAAGGAAGTTACTGTCAGGATTTCGAATCTCGATGTTAGAGATTTTAAAAAAAGAAGTTAAATGTTTTGTTCAATCCAAAGCATTTGGTTCTGTTTATTAGGTTTACCAAAAATCGAACCAAAATAAATCTGATTATTTGGTTTTTTATGAGTAAACTGTAAACCGATTAAGATAGTTTTAATTTTAGTTTGTTTTCAGTTTGATTTGTTTCGTGATAAGTAGTTTAATGGTTTATTCAGATTATGTTTAAATTAATTAATCCAAATAATCTAAATAAAAATATATTTGCTTTTATTAGATTTTTAGTTAATAATTGTGTAATTTAAATTGAATTAAATAAATAAATCAAAAAATTTATACAAAATTCGAAAGTATTTTTATTAAAATCATAATAAAAACTCAAGATATTTTTAATAATTAAGATTTTGATTTGGTCGGGTTTGAATAATAATAAAAAAAAAGTAAAATAGCAAAGAAAAAATTAGTTATTAATTAATATTATAATTTTAATATAGCAAAACGCATTCTCTATATTTATTTAATATATAAAGTTTTTAAATTCCAACAACCAATAAGTCATATAATAATATCAAGAATATAAACCAATAATTAAAAATAACCTGTTTACACTGAGGAGCATCACACTGAACAATCCTAGAAGAGTTTGACTTTGACGGATCAAACACAACAGACGAAGAACATCCAACACAACCATAACAAGGAATCCAAGCAGCATCATTACTAGTATCAAGAGCCACAAGCATGGCTTGAGCCGGTGTTCCAATATTAGCCCTAACAATATAAGTAGGGCTTTGAACAATGGCTCGTCCTGAAGCTATTGGGACTGGTGACTTCTTACTAACGGCAAGACTTGATAAGTATTGTAAACGAGCTTTGTCTTGAAGAAGTGTGTCTTCCCATGAAACATAGGTTTGGTGTTTGAATGAAGAACATGGACTGTTGATATGAAAGACTCTTAGATCTGAGGAATGTGTGTTTTCATTGCAGTTTAGGGTTTCGGATTTTAGGGTTAAGAGTGAGGTTAGTAAAAGGAAGAGATGTGATCTCATTTTGATTTAATTTTCTCTTGTGTTTTTAGTATGTTGTGTGAGTGTGTGTGAGAGTGTTTATATAGACTATAGTGTAGAGGTTGATGAGTATGTAAAAAGTAAAAATTAAAAAAATAATTATAATAAAAAAGAGGATTTCTCTCTTACACCATAAAATATAAATTATTAGACAAAATTACATTAGTTTTTTTATTTAGATATGAATATCATTTTTATTAGTAATATATTTTAATTTTTTTTTATAAAAAATATATTTTTATTTAATTTTAGGGTTTAATATTTAATGTTTGAGTTTAATATATATTATTTAGGGGTTAGAATTTAGTATTTATGGTTAAGATTTAATATTTAGTGTTTGAGTTTAATATTTATTATTTAAAGTTTAGAATTTTGATTTAGATATTAAAATTTAGTATTTAAAGTTAGATTTTAGTATATAGTGTTTCGCTTTAATATTTATTGTTTAGAATTTATATAATTTTTCTAAAATAAAATTTAATTTCTAATTTAATTAAATTATTAAATAATAATTTTATCATAAATTAATTTTACTGATATTTATGTAATATAAATTAAATTTAATGTTATTTAAAAGAATTGACTTAAAAAAAATGAAGAGTGGGTTTTATTTATTTTTTATTTTGTTTTTGATGAAAGGTTTTATTTATCTTATTGGGAACAGACTGTATTCCATCTCCTAAGTTTTGGTTGTTTTGTTTCTGTCTATTCTTGTTTGGTCCACTTTCATATTGCGTTCGATGCTCTATCGACATGTGTTGCTCTCCATCCACAAAACAAGACTCAATAATAATGTTTTTTTTATAAAGAACAAGAATCATAACATAAGGAGTTGTAATTTATAATTTTGTTTTGTGTATTTTTGCCAACTGAATTTTTTCTCATTTTGATTAGGGGTGGTGTCCCTGTTTTATAGAAAGAAAAAAATGTGCTTAAAAAGTTTAATTTAATTATGTATATCACTACATGCATTTTTATATGAAAATTTATATGGTTAAACGTGTTTCATTAGAACAATCTATAATGATGTATTTACATACTAAAAAAAGTAATTTTCAGTATCATACATTTTATTATTAATCCAAAACAAAATATCTTGTGGCTATATGTAATAAGAATCAACAATATATAATGTTTCTGTTGTGATCTAGGATATATTTTTTCTATAAATATAATGAATAAATTAATTTATGATAAAATTATCATTTAATAATTAAATTAAATTAGAAATTAAATTTTATTTAAAAAAATATATAAATCTTAAACAATAAATATTAAACCGAAACACTATATACTAAACTATAACCTTAAATACTAAATTTTAATCTCTAAATCAAAATTTTATATACTAAATAATACCAAATAATTAAAAAATTTGGATTTAAAATTTTATATACTTTTTTTCCCATAATATATGTAGTTATAGGGTTTTCAGATTAAATGTTGTTTTATATTTTTAATATATTTACGATGAAATAATTATTTTTATTATCTTTATATAGTGACCAATAGAAAAATCATGTAATATATTGATGAAAAACAATATTTTGTTAGTTATTGTGCAAAAACATTTAAATACAAATGATTGAAATGAACTTGTGGAGTGGGATCTTGCTTAAGAAATCTTAGAAAATGAGTTATAAATATTTTTTTAATCAAATAAAAATATCAAAAGGTTTCACGTGAGTAATGATAGTGTAAGGCCGACATAAATGCATTATGTTTTGTTGCTTAATAGATTGGAATGTATCAAATACTCATTACCATGTGGTTGGTTTATATCTTACATTGGACTCTTCTCCATTTTCGCACTGGTGTCTAGGAGTGGGTACAATTCTCGTCCCGTCCCACTCTATTTCTATTCGGAAATTTTCGTTCTATTTCAAAATATATTTTTATATGGGATAAAATTTTGATTTCCGTTTGGGAGCGGAACGAGACGGAAATGAGAATTCCCGATATCCCGTTTGGGAAATATTATATATAAATATACATATATATAAAGTATANTTTTTTTGTTATTATTAACAAATATATTTGTTATTTTAAATTTAAAATAATTTGTTATATTTATTTTTGGGAATTTTCGTTTCCGTTCTATTTCCGTCTCATCCTATATTTTATATGGAACGTAAATGGAAATATTTTCATACTCTCGAATTCTCGTCCCATTTTTGTAAAATTCCGTCCCAAAATCCCATTTGTCCATCCCTAGTGGTGTCCATTAATTATTTATCCTCATTTTATTTTATAAATGAATGGTGTAACTTATCTTCATTGTTGTTTCTTTCTTAGAGTTAACTTGCGATATGTAAATAATGAAATATCATTTTTGTAGAGTTTTCATATTGTGAAAGGAAAAAAAATCATTTTAAAACACAAAAATCAAAATTATGGAGAAAGAAAAAAACAAAAAAAATAAAGATTAATTGACAAAAACATTAAATACAGACCATATTTCATTATCCCATTCCCATGCTTATCTCTCATTTCAATGCTTTGCTTTTTGCGGCTTCACGTGATTTTATTATAACCAATCACAAGCACTTTTGGCTTTTGTACAGTTCAAGATCTAGAAGCAGTGAAACACGGAGTTAACTTGTAACTGTTGTTTGATAACCGATCTCTGCTTCTTTATTGTTGATAATACTTGTTATTCTCGTCCAGGCCTGGCCCATTAGAAGTAGTTAAAGGGCTACTGTCCTTGACCCAATTTTTTTTTAATAAACAAAATTTTAGTTGCCTTTTAAAACATACTCTCTCTGTTATACACTTTTCACATATTAAAAAAATAATAAATTTTTGTGTTTTTATCTGTTTTAATTCTATTAATATTTATCCAATTTTATTTTATTGGTTACGTTATCAATGTAATAAAGATAAAAGTAGAAATATTATAAAACGTTTACATTGAAAATCTAAAATAACAAATCAATTAAAACAAATTTAAAAACCTAAAACTACAAATATTATAAAACTGAAGGTGTATTTATTGTTACGGGTATCCGAAACTAAATCCGAAATCTAAAACCGATTCAAAAAATTCGAAATAAAACTGAACCGATTTAGGTGCTAAAAGCCTAAAACATATCATTTTATAGATTAAATTTTTTTTTGTTTCGGTTTGACTTCGGATTTGGATTTAATTTTTTGGTTTATACAAAATAAAGCAAATTATCAAAGATTTTTAATGTATTTATTTTTCAATTCAATTTTTAACAAATTTTAGTTTTCTTTTTTAGGTTTTGAATTTTTTTTAGTTTTTGAATTTAAAAAGAATTTTAGGTTTACCATTCAGCTTTTCAAATTTTTACTTAGACTTTAGGATTTAGCTTCTATCTTTTGGATTCGGTTTTCTTAAATTAATGTTATAAATAGCTATAAATTTATTCGGTATAGGGAGATGCAAAAAGCCAAAGAACACAAAGCTATTTTGGTCGATGTGTAATAAAAAAAAAAGAGACAAATGCGGCGTGGAGCGACTCTGTTTACATGCAGAACAATGACCACATCATCTGACTTCTCTGTTTCACATTAGTCACAGAAGAAGATGACACCAGAAAGCTTAATAGCGTCAGCATCGATCAACATAGGACTCGCCCTCATCGCACTCTGGCTCTTTTCCATCCTCAAGAAACAACCCCGAAACGCCGTCGTTTACTACGCTCGCCGTCTCTCCGACTCCGATCACCACCAACCTCTACCTCTTCGTTCTTCCTTCAGTCTCCCTCGTTTCCTTCCTTCCGTCGCTTGGATCCCACGCGCCTTTCGTGTCCCTGAAGACGATATCCTCCACCGTCATGGTCTCGACGCTCTTGTTCTCATTAGACTCTTCAAATTCGGGTGAGCTTTGGTTTTCATCATCTTGTGAATTCACATGCAAATGGGTTTGTAACAATTTAGATTCTTTTTGGTATATTTGTAGAATCAGATTCTTTTTGTTGTGCTCGTTACTTGGAGTGTCACTGCTTCTTCCTGTTGATTATTACAATGAATCAGATTTACCAACAAGAAGAGAGTATTCAATGGATGCTTTCACAATATCAAATATTACACGAGGTTCTAACAAGTAAGATTGCTTATGTCCCCACATTTTTGCGGTTTTCAAATGGTCTCTCGGGCCCTAGGATTAGGATTAGTCGGTGTTTGGAATGATGCGCTGGTCTATAGTATGGGCTTGTCACCCTAGAACCGACGTTCAAACGGATTTACCTGAGTTATCTCTTATGTCTTAACATGTTTCATCTCTCTCTCTGAGTTTTGTCTTCTTTAGTTATCTCAGTCGCTGTCTTAATTTGTTATTAGGTTATGGGTGCATTTCTCATGCTTGTGGTTCATATCATTCTATGCATTGTTTTTGTTGTATAAGGTAAGTTTTTTCAACTCTTGACTTCCACAATCTTGTTGTTGATTTCTTAAAATTTATTATTTATATATATATGGAATTGGATTATCTTTTATAGAATAGGTTATTTATACTGGATCCTACTCATCTAGGAATATAAAGAGATTCTTGTGAAAAGACTTCAACAAATGAAGGAACTTAGACATCGTCCTGATCAGTTCACTGTTCTTCTCCGACAAATTCCACTTTGTTCCGAGCATAATACTCGTGGCTGCGCTGTTGATCACTTCTTCTCTAAACATCATCACTTTAGTTATCATTCACATCAGATGTTGTATGATGGGAAAGATATTGAATACCTTTTGGTAAGGTTTCGGCAATGGTTGTATCGCATTGTAACAGTATACAGTTCTTTATGGTTAGGGTCATTTTATGTAGGGGAAGCAGAAAAAGCTTAAGAGAGAGGTAGAAGACAAGAGACACAAAGACAGAACAGCTTTGCTTTCAAATGGATCACAAGAACATAAACAGGCATCTACATCCGAAGAAAAGCTTCGAGAAATTAGTCGTATGATTTGCCATCTTCAAAGTGAAGCTATGCTCATAGAGAAGGTACTTTATATGATGATAGTAACTAACATCTACATGTTCTTACTCTTATCTGATATACCAAAGCGAAACTTTAGCACGAGACTCGATACTACAGCTTAACAAAAACAAAGTAGTTTGTTGAATTTGGTGTCTTACATGATCCACTTTATTGTTCACTATGTTTCACTATTATGATATTTGAATGAAGGAACTACCTGTTGCGTTCGTCACCTTCAAATCGCGAAGAAGTGCCGCGTTGGTAGCTCAAACACAGCAACACTCAAATCCTTTAGAACTGATAACTGAGATGGCTCCTGAACCAAGAGATGTATCATGGAGAAATCTTTCTATTCCACAAAAGATATTACCTCTCAACAAAATCGGAGTCATCCTAGCAGCTGCACTTCTTACAATCTTCTTTGCTATTCCAGTCACAGCTGTCCAGGGAATCGCAAAGTATGAGAAGCTTAAGAAATGGTTTCCTCCAGCCATGGCTATCGAATTCATGTAAAGTTTTTCTCATCTCTTTCCCTATGATTGTTTGTTTCTTGATTCGAAAATAATATAACTTTGTTATTATAATACAGACCAGGACTCAGCTCAGTTGTAACAGGGTACCTTCCAAGTGCAATACTCAAAGGTTTCATGTACATTGTTCCGTACGCGATGCTTGGAATGGCTTATCTTGGTGGATCTATCTCCAAGAGTAAAGAAGAGATCAAAGCTTGCAATATGGTCTTTTATTTTCTTATGGGAAATGTTTTCTTCTTGAGTCTCATCTCTGGTTCTTTACTAGACGAAATCGGAGAATATCTTAGTCATCCTAGAGACATTCCTAGTCACCTTGCTGCTGCTGTTTCAGCACAAGTAAAGCTTTATACACTCTTTAACAATACATCAAATACCAAAACTAAACCTTACTCATATAGTAACTTTTGTTTTTTTTTTCTTACATATAGGGAGAGTTTTTTATGACATACATCTTAACAGATGGGTTGTCTGGATTCTCATTGGAGATTCTTCAACTGGGACTTATACTATTTGATATCATAAGATCTTTCACTTATGGTAAAGGAAAAGAGAGATCTCCTTACCTTTTTTCTTTCCCATACTTTAGAGTCATCCCTACAGTATCTTTATCGATAATGATCGGTATGATATATGCCGTGGTTGCTCCATTGATGCTTCCTTTCTTAGTTGGATACTTTTGCCTTGGATACATTGTCTACTTCAACCAGGTACATATACTTTCTAAAACCCTCTTTTTAATAACACCTAAACTCAAGGTCACTCGAGAGGGTATGCCACCTAGGCGGTCGCCTAAGACATCTACTAGTTTACTGATATATTTTAAATACAAATTTTTATATGTTTTTGATAAAACTAGTTTTTTTTGTTTTGTTTATTGTTTATTATATATAATTTAAGATTGTGTTTTAATGAATTTAAACACATAGTTTAGGCTTAGAAATATTTTTTGGACATATTAAATAAAAGTTGGTTTATGGCATTCAAAATGGTTGGATCGGCCTTGCTAATACTAACGATATATTTTAAATACAATTTTAAAAAATTTTATATGTTTTTTTATAACACTAGTTTTTGTTTATTATTTATAATTTAAGATTGTGTTTTTATGGATTTAAGCATATATTTTATGCTTAGAAATATTTTTAAACTTATTTTAGATAAAAAAAAGTAATTTCGCTTAAGACATACAAAATAGTTAGACCGGTTCAGCTAAAACTAACTCTGGTTTTACTCAGATGGAAGATGTGTATGAGACAACATATGATACTTGTGGTAGATTCTGGCCATTCATTCATCATTACATCTTTGTCTCAATTATACTTATGCAAGTCATTATGGTTGGTCTCTTCAGTCTTAAGTCAAAACCATCTGCAGCCATAGCTACTATACCTCTCATATTGATCACTATAGCTTATAATGAGTACTGTAAGATCCGGTTCCTCCCATCATTTAAACATTTCCCTATACAGGTAAATCTAAACCAGTTCTTCAAATACGATTAAGTTTAAAAACTTGGTGAGAGTTTATATTCTTTTTTGTGGGTTTAGACAGCTGTTGAAGTAGATGAAGAAGATGAAAAGAATGGTGAAATTGAAGGTCATTATGTTGATGCTGCCATGGCATATAACAAGCATCAACCTTGCTTAGAGCGTGTAAGGTTTGTGGTGTCATCAACAAACTTGAGCCAGCCGTTGCTTGAGACAGACTCCATTTGAGGATGAAGGTGAGCTATGTCCTCTATTTATGATGATCAGAAGATCCAATAATGGTGGCTGTAAGCTTGATAGATCTCTTTATGGTCTCAAACAAAACCTTATGAGAAGTTGTAACAATGTAGTCTTCTTAATATGAGATTTGTTCTTCTTGTGATTACCATATACTTGCTTTGTTAAACTTACTAATGGTATGTTAGTGTGTGTGAATCCTATTAATGTAACTCTGAATCCTGGTTCGGTTCGGTTAGCTTCGGTTATTATAGAATAAATTATTTTATGTGAATTTGGGCCGAATTAGAAATGGGTTACGAAAGCCCAAGTCTCTTCCTACAAAAAAGAGTTATTAGATATTTGATTCTTAAACATCATCATTGTCATCAATCGATCTCTTTTTCATCGTCTCTCTCAGATTCTCTCAACCTATTGATCAATTTCTCATAATCAAATTTTGTTGTTGTTAACTGAAAATCAAATTCTGCATTCGAGTCTTACAGGTTTGTCTCGAATCTCAAATCAAGTTTAGTAATGATTGATTCGTCTCCGTTCTGTTCGTAAATGAGCTTCTCTTATTAACTTTTAACTTATATTTATCGGTAACCATGAAAGTTTGAACATTTGGAATCCAAATTATATGATGATTTAGGTAAAACGAAAAACCCAGTAATTAAATGGTTCCATCGAATTGATTTAGCTCAAGTAGAAAACCCTAATTTTTGGGATTTTTTCGAATTAGTTTGGTAGATTATATGATAATCTCGTTAATAATTATGTAACTAAAGGTTTTAAACAAAAATTCATAATTTTTATATGATTGATTTTGTTAACTCAAGTTTTTTTTTTTTAAAATTGATGTTTTAGATACAAGGTTTAAATGGGTAAGAAGAAGTCAGAAGAGAGTGCTACTACTATGAAGGCTAAGCCAAGTGTTAAAGATTCTAAAAAGGAGAAATTATCAGTGTCAGCTATGCTTGCAGGTATGGATCAGAAAGTTGATAAACCTAAGAAAGGTTCATCTTCCAGATCCAAGGCTGCTCCAAAAGCTTCATCTTACACTGATGGTATAGATCTTCCTCCTTCTGATGAAGAAGATGAAGGTGTTTCTGATGAGGAACAGAGACTGATGGATGCAAGGAGGAAGCTGAAGAGTGAGCAAAGGCATCTTGATATCTCTGTTACTGATAAGGAACAAAAGAAACGTGAGATGAAGGAAAGGTTAGCTTTAGAGGCTGCAGAGACAGCAAAGAGGGAGGCTTTGAAGGACGATCATGATGCTTTTACGGTTGTTATTGGTAGCAAGGCTTCTGTGCTTGAAGGAGAAGACACGGCTGATGCTAATGTTAAAGATATTACGATTGATTCGTTTTCTGTCTCTGCTCGTGGTAAAGAACTTTTGAAGAATGCTTCTGTTAAGATATCACATGGTAAAAGGTATGGGTTGGTTGGGCCTAATGGAATGGGGAAGTCTACATTGTTAAAGCTTTTAGCTTGGAGGAAGATTCCAGTTCCGAAGAATATTGATGTTCTTCTTGTGGAGCAAGAGGTGGTCGGTGATGAAAAAACTGCTCTGCTAGCAGTTGTTTCTGCTAATGAAGAGTTGGTTCAGTTAAGGGAAGAAGCTGAAGCTCTCCAGAATTCATCTTCTAGAGCTGACGGAGAAAATGTTGATGGCGAGGATGATGATAGTGGAGAAAAGCTTGCTGAATTGTATGATAGGCTGCAAATTTTAGGGTCAGATGCTGCTGAAGCACAAGCCTCCAAAATTCTTGCTGGGTTGGGTTTTACAAAAGATATGCAAGCACGTCCAACTCAGTCCTTCAGTGGTGGCTGGAGGATGCGAATATCGTTAGCTAGAGCTCTCTTTGTACAACCTACTCTTTTGTTGTTAGATGAACCTACCAATCATCTTGACCTGAGAGCTGTTCTATGGTTAGAAGAGTATTTGTGTCGTTGGAAGAAGACACTAGTTGTTGTTTCACATGACCGTGACTTCCTCAACACTGTCTGCACAGATATTATACATCTGCATGATCAGAATCTACACTTCTATCGTGGTAATTTTGATGGTTTCGAGAGCGGATATGAGCAGCGTCGTAAGGANTTAATTGAGGTTAGCTTCAGTTACCCCAACAGGCCAGATTTTAGACTCTCAAATGTTGATGTAGGTATCGATATGGGGACACGGGTCGCTATAGTTGGACCTAACGGAGCTGGCAAGTCCACTCTTTTAAATCTTCTTGCTGGAGATTTAGATCCAACTGAGGGTGAAATGAGAAGAAGTCAAAAGCTGAGGATTGGTAGGTACTCACAGCACTTTGTTGATCTGTTAACAATGGGGGAAACACCTGTTCAGTATCTTCTTCGTCTTCATCCTGACCAAGAAGGATTTAGCAAGCAAGAAGCAGTGCGTGCGAAGCTAGGCAAGTTTGGGTTGCCAAGTCACAACCACTTAACCCCAATCCAGAAGTTGTCTGGAGGACAAAAGGCTAGAGTTGTGTTCACCTCGATATCAATGTCAAATCCACACATTTTGCTTCTTGATGAGCCAACAAATCACTTAGATATGCAGAGTATAGATGCTTTGGCAGATGCATTAGATGAGTTCACAGGAGGAGTTGTGTTGGTGAGTCATGACTCTAGACTTATATCGCGGGTTTGTGCTGAAGAGGAGAAGAGTCAGATTTGGGTTGTAGAAGATGGAACAGTGAGTTTCTTCCCAGGTACATTTGAAGAGTACAAAGAAGATCTACAAAGAGAAATCAAAGCAGAGGTTGATGAGTGAAGTTTTTTTATTGGCTTTAAACTTAAAAACTCCTTTGTATTCATAACATACAAAAAGTTTTGAACGTTTCATTTGAGGTATTGTTTTGTTTTTCATCATTTGTGTTAATTATATGACATTTTACATTGGTTCTGTCCTCATATTACATATCTAAGTGTAGTGTTATGTTTTGGGTAAAAAAAAACATTATTGTCTCAAGTGTGTTTCGTTAGTTTTTACTGACAACACTAATGTACAAATTTGTTGATCATCTTATGGAATTGGTGTTAATGATTTTCCTTAGTCATCATAATATCATATTTTAAAAGCTTACCCTCAGTCACACAGTAAATATAAAATAATACAGACAAGAGTTACCACGAAATCACAAACCCAATTGAGTAATTCTTATGGTTGATGCTTCTGATTCCAATGAGCTTCATACATATTAGAATCAGGAGCAAATGAATTCTGCAAGCCTTCACGATTCACCTGTTCCGGTACGAAACTCACTGTCTCTCCTCTTGGACCTAATCCAGCACTGGTTACACTTGAGGTTTCTGGTTTCAAATTGTGGTTAGAGTTTGAAACTGTTATAAACATGTTTGGTCTTGCCCAATGCAAAGGGCTTACTCCTGTTACTCTTTTCACAGTTTCCTCTGCCATTTTTACCTACACAAGTTTTTTATCAATGCTATAAGATTGGATCATTATGGCTCATGAGTTATAAGAAGAGTAGAATCATGTTATACCTTTGTTCTTAAAGTTTCGATATCGGCTCTTAAAATTCTGTTGTCAACAGCAGCTGCATCATACTTATGGTTCATGTCACTAAGACGACTGAGTAAAGTTGAATGCTCAGCTCTTAATTGGTTTACCTATAAATGTTAAAAAACTTTTCTTATAATAACATTAAAGAAATTGATAAAGCATATTGAACAGTTAATGCATAAAACGAACCTGTGTATCAAATTCATTCATTTGTTCTTGCTTTCTTCTCCTAGAACGCCTTGCGGATTCTCGGTTTGAGAGCATCCTGAGTAATTACCAGACACTGTATAAGAACACTATGAAACTGACTGATACATTACATTCGTGTTCTAAACTTCAAAGTAAAAAGTATCTCTGTATCAAATTCAAGATTTAGATTGGTTATAGAAAGATTTTAAGATATGAAATTCAAGATTTGTTACCTCCTAGCACGCTTTACATCAGTAGGATCTCCATTATCAGCTGTTTCTGTGTTGTCTCCATCAAGATCATCGTCATCAGAATCATCTCGTGATGAAATGCTAGTAGTTTGTCTAACTGGAACATCTGCTTTCTTTTGTGTGATTGTTGAGGGAACAGGTTTAACAGATGAAGCAGCAGGCAAGGTTTGTGCCACAATTGAGCCTAGTATAATAGTCAAAATAATCTCATTATCAACTACATGAAGAACAGTTACATAATGAAACAATAGATGTATAAAGATGCAGAAAATAAACACTCAGAAGCTGGAATAAGCCAAAACAAGACTACTTTATATGTTTACATTCTTCAAATTGGTTCAAAAATCTGAGTTATAGCAGTTAAATCAACAAATTCACAATTTCTAGTCCAATTAACAAACAGATCTTATGAAATGTTAAGTTTATGTGTACTGTAAACATGGACATTGAAGAGAGAGACAGAGCTGAAGAAGGTTAAAAGCCAAAACGAAGTAACCTTGAGCTTGAGATTGCTTTTGATTACTAGCTGAAGCACTTGAATCTTCCGGTTTCACAGTTCCAACCTACGAACAATCAAATCAAATCAACATAGCTAACATTTCATAAGAGTTTTTTTCTATCAGATCGGAAATGTTATCATCTGAAGACATAAGAAATAGATCTAAAAGACATACACGACGAGCAACAGCAGCACAAGCGAGCTCGAGTTTGCTCTTAAGAATCGCGTGATATTGATTAGGATCAACAACTGAATCCAACGGATCAGACGATGAAGAACGATTGCGTTTCTCTTGATCATCAACAGGAAGACGATGATGATTATGAGGTTTTCGGATCTCAACAACATCGACGGTTTCGTGAACGGTTTCTTCTAGTTGAGACTGAACCGGTGTAGGTGATCTCTCGATTACGTTGTTAGTCGTAGGGCTCGAATCGGAAGCGGATAACTCATTGATAAGCCTATGGAAGGCCCACTCAGATTGACTTCGGATCATCCCGTCCACTACAGGTGAAGGAGACGGTTCCGATCCCGGTGACGGCGCCGAAACGGGATTAGACCAGAAGTTTTCGGTTAAATCATCGACAGAGAAGACGATATGCATCGTTTACCCAATCGCCTCCCTCAGATTTCTTTCTTTCTCTTTCTCTCTTTTTTCTTCTCTTTCTGTCATCTAACGTGGAGCCGCCGTTATCAACTAGGATTAGTTGACACGTTACGACATCGTATTGGATTACAGCATTCAAATTCTTCTAATTAAAGTTGATCTACGTTTTGGCTGCCCTGAAAAAGTGAATACGAATTGTTGTTTTGTTTATTCTATATTAAACAAATTAGACAACTTTGATAGATATATAGTCTATGAATTTTTTAATACTGAAACTCAATGAGGTTGTTTGACCCAAAAAAAAAAACTCAATGAGGTTGAAGAAAAGTGGTTAGAATCAAGTAGACTGATCAAATTATTCAGTAATCTGATTATTTGAAAATTATAAAATTTACTGAATAAACCGAAAAAAAATCTCAAATTAGTCTGTTCGGATTACTGAATTTTTTTTTCGGATTAATCGAATCAAAAAATTATTTATTCGATTTATTCTATGAAAAATATTTAATTTTAACTCAAAAATCAAATTTTGATCCGAATAAATTAATTATTTTAAACCAATCCAATCCAAAATCCGAATTAAAAATAAAATTGTATCGATTAATTTATTCACTCATATCCGATTAACCCAAATCCGATCTAATTTAGTTTTTACCGATCCGATCAGTTTGTCAAGGGCTAGAATCAAGAAACCAAAGCATCTCCAAAGGTTAACATCAATCCACATTTTAAGCTAACAAAAATAAAATAGAAGACTCTATGAGAATATTCAATACTAGCATACATAACAACATTACTCAATACTTTAAAACAATCTCTTGTACTCAATCACTACTCTCCAATCCCAAGTTACCAAGATGGTTCTTGAAATTAGCTTTATATATCTCTGAAACAGCCTTAGCAGTATTAGCAACACCAGTTTTCATCTCTGCTATCTTTGAATCCATATACTCTTTCTGTTTCGATATCGAATCAATAAGTGCAAAGAGTTCTGCAGCACATGTTTTTACTTCTTCTTCACTCTGCTTTATTGCTTCTTCTAATCTTACCTCTGAAGCTTTTAAAAACTCAGCAGCTTCTTTCTCCACAACCTCTAGAGTCAAAGCCTCTGTTTTCACACTCTCTACTATTGTTTTCGCCTCCAAGCCGCAGTTTTTAATCAAATCTTGAGTTTCATTTTTTACTAACTTCATCTTTTCTTCAAGTTCATTGATTTGTACCTGAATTAAACCAAGAAGACTCTTTTTAGATTCAATCTTTGAAGTTGTTTCAGATACTTGGTGTTGTAATGTGATTAATTCCTCTGTCTTCTCTACCGAGCTTCCTTTGATTTTATCGTAAAACGAACTTAAAGCTGGCTTCATTACTGATTTATAATCCACACCCATTACTTCTCCAGGTGTTTCTCCTCTCTCGTTTACTGCAAATTGAATATCAAGTTTTAATCTTCTTAAAGCTTGGTTACAATCAATGGAAAGAGTCTGAATTTGATGAAACTGATTCGTAATCAGTGAATTGAGTTCCCAAGCTTTCTGTTCCCAACCATCTCTAGCGAGTTCAGATTCTGTAACATCTCTTTCCACAGCTTGTAACTCTCTTCTCATTCTCTCAACATCTCTAGTGCTAATACTTTGAAGTTCCACAATCTTCTTCAGCTCTTTATTCTCTTCAGAGATTCGTTGTCTCTCTTCTTCTTTAGCTTTTAGTTCCATAGCTTTTTCTTCAACAACTTTATCAACAGCTTGAGTCCTATCAGTATACTCAACAACGATTGTTCGAAACTTGTTTACATCTTTCTCCAAATCAGCCTTAACTTTCTCTAGAGTCTCTTTCTTCGATGGACCTTTTCTCAGTGCTTCAAGTTTAGCCTCTAATTCACTGGAGATTTTCTCTAAACTAGTATTTGATTCAGCTAAGCTAATCATCTCCGTTTCAAGTTTACCTAAGAAATCAGAATCTAGATCGTTAACCAAATCATCCTCACCGCAAATGAAATGATGATAGCTTTGAATCGCAAACGAATTCAAAGAGTTAGCGTCAGGGACGTTAGCGGAATTAGTTGATAAATGTTGACGGTAACGAGCGAGCTCAACCAACCAGTGAATAACGGCGAGAGCAGTAGGCCAATTGTGAGGAGTATTAGGAGCTTTGAGGCTAGATTTAGTGAGTTTGAATGGACAATGAACTGATCTAAGGAAGGAGACGAGATCTTCATCCCATTTATTGGCCTCGAAAGAGTAATTCACAGCGGTGAGTAGGAATTTTAGGGTTTCGGTGATATCTTTGACAGAAGGAACAGGTTGACTACGGAATGAGATCGGAAAGGAATGAGAAGAGAGGAAGGCGTTGATGGCTCGAATACTCGAAGATTGGTGAGATCTGTCATCGGAGGCTCGACCACCTATTCCGACTGATGATGGACGGCTACTTGCGAAACTAGCGTCGGAGTCTCTTGAGTTAAATTGTTGACGTTGTTGCTCAATTAACGGTGGTGCTGGTGGTCGTGGTCCGCCGAAACCTGCTGTTGTTCTTCTCTTTCCCGTGGCTCCGCCTCTCATTGCTTTGCTTTTGATTTTTCAGATAAACTACTGAAGTTCAGAATAATAATCTATTTGAATTTGAATTTTGAAAACCTTAATGAATAAAACGCTCTCTAAATAATTTTTCTCTTATTTATTTTCTCATCATTTTAAAAATTAAAATTTAATATGGGACCCGCGAGCCGCTTTAACGATAAAGAGATTTTTTTTTTCATTTTTTTGCTTTTAGTCTAGCTGCAAAGTGATTTTAACAAACTTTATTAGCTATTGATATGGGCAAAAAATTAGATTATTCATATCCGTATAAATAAAACTAAACCAGGGTTAATAGGATATAAATAAATAAATTGATCGATACAATTTTATTTTTAATTCAAATTTCGGATCAAATAGGTTTAGAATAATCAATTTATTTAGTTTATTCGATTTATTCAGATCAATAGTTGATTTTTAAGTTAAAATTATATGGATCCAATCCAAAATTTTTTTTAGTTTATTCATTGAATTTATTAATTTCTGAATAATCCGATTATCGAATAACCCGATCAATTTAATCCGAATAATCAGATTGCCGAGGGTGAATTGATTGTATGGTAGTATTAATATTAATGTCACATTAGAAGAATGTTTGTGGATATGGGGTTCGAACTATATTAACGTACAATGGTACACAGCTCTCTCTCCATCTTCCTTCTCTTCACACCATTATTATCATCCTCTCTTCTCTGCAAAACCAGAAAAAAAACATATTTTTCTTTTTTCTCTCTCACTAAATAAATATATATTTAAAAAATTACTTCATGGTATAATGGTGGAGCATGTATCCTCTTTGACGCATCAGCCAAACGTTTCCTTGGCATATGGTTTTCACCAGCCGTAAAGTTTTCTGAAAGCTGTTAAACAAGGAGAGGTTATTTAAGAGTTCATGAGATTAATATATCAAATCACATGTTAACAAGATTGGATTGTACAAGTGATTTACCTGTTTTTGGATAGCTCTGGTCAATAGATCTTGACATCCTGATGCGTACACAAGTTCTAACTTTGGACATTGAAGTACTAAACTCTCTGGTTGTAAATTGCTGCAAGAGTTTAAATTCAATTCCTTGAGTTCTGGGCAGTTTAAGAACAAAGCCTGTATCAAAGGATCAAACTATGAGTATGATGGGATTAAGGAAGGATTTGTTTTAGATAGTATTTGATGAAGAGTCTCACGTCTAAACTGGAGCATCCCCACAAACTGAGTTTCTTTAGTCGTTTATGTTTAATAAACATCTTCTGATTGTAGCTTGATGTTTTATGTGGACTTGGATGATTCTTCTCTTTAATGGTAGGATTATTATTATCTGAGTCAGGGTCAGATACAGTCATGCCACAATCCATCAGCTCAAGAAGAGGGAGTTGAGCAGTAGCAAACTGAATGCCACCTACAAGATTATTGTAGAAGAATTGAGAAACTAAGGAATTAACATCATGAATTACATATGTGTAATAAGAATTTACTTGATGTAATATTGGGACAAAGAGCAATAAGTAATTTTGATAGCGTCTCAGGTAAGACATCGCAGATCATCCCAAGGCCAGTATCAGTAATGCTGGAACTAAAACAAACAAAAAGTAAACCATGTCTCAGTTTATACTTTTAATGTGAATGTTATTGAACCACTAGAGATATAGATAGTTTATGATGAGCAATAACAAGACATACCCACTCAGATCAAGTAGTTCAAGGTTTGTATAACTTGAGGAAATGGCAGCTACTGATGCATCTGTGATATCTACTCCAAGAACTAACGAGAGCATTCTCAAATCCCTTGACAATAATGAAACTAACATCAATCCTTAAGAACAACTATTCTCTCAAATACTAAACTAAATGTGCAACTGAGCATAATAAGGATTTTACAAACATAATGAAGAGTAACAGTACCTGAAATTCACAGCAGTAAGAGCAAGTACAACAGTATGTGAAAGCTTTAAAGATGCTATATGAATATTCTGCAATCTAGTGCAAGTGCTTCCCAAACCATCAACCATTGTTACTAGATTAGTTGAATCATATTCTTGGCGAGAAAATTCAAGTGATATTTCTATAAGATTTGGACATTTGAAGATCTGATAAGATAAGAAAAGAAAAAACAATGTGAGATTAAGATATACAAATTCTCTCTCAGAACTATGGAAGACAACAAAATTTAATTACCATCTTCGAGAGAGAATGGAGATCTGAGAGCCAAAGAGTGGAGAGGCTTGAAGAAGAGAGTACAAATCCTCCCAAGTTTGAACATCCTTCCATCTTAAGTCTTGTAAGTCCACGTTTATTAGCAACAAAGCGACTCAGCTCATCACTATTCATGCAATAAACCATAAGAGACTATTAAAGATAGATCCAGAGATGAACAAACAACTATAATTGAAGTCAATCAAACCCTCTCAGATGCAAAATCTGTGATGGATCACAAGCAAAATGATTGCTTAGTACAGTGAATATATTGTAAACAGAACCAACAGTTTCTACATTCATGACAAAAACTGATTGATTTGCTCTTTTCTCATTCAACTTCAACAGGTTTAAGATCAATCTCGTATAGCAAAACTCAAAATTGGGGACTTGAAGAAGACTATTTTTTACCCAGAGATTCTATTGACAGCTGAACCCGAAGTTGAAATCTCCAAAACCTCCAGGTTAGAGCAAGAAAAATCAATACAGGCCAGAGTTGTCACGTCAAAATCACTGAAATCAGAACGTATAAATTCATTATAAACAACGTTTACTTCTCGATGATCATCGATTAGATTCTTGTTAAGAGTTAATTAATTAATCTTTTATCTTGTTGATAAGTTCAATCTTTCATATGAGCCAAGTGAGGTGAATAAGCTCTTTCACAGATCTATTAGATCTCATGAAAGAAGAATCACCTCTCTATATTAAGTGAGAGTCTAATAAGTCGAGGACATTTTTGTAATAAATATCCAATCTGAGCTTTCTCAGGAACCCTAATCCGAAGCTCCTCCGCCGCTTTCCACATCTTCCTTGAGGTCTCTCTCCACCCTTTGCAAACTCTAGCCGCCATCAGTAAACTCGAAGGCGGCAACCGTTTAAACACCTCCCATAAAGCTGCTGCATGAAACCTCCCAGGCTGAACAATATCCGTATCCAAATGCAGATCGGATTCATCCAGAGAATTATACGCATCGACGTCATCAAAAGATAATGCGCGGCGCAAGTTAGTGAAAGACTGTCGAGATGAAGGCGCAGTTGTTAAGGATGGGACAGAAGAACGAGAAGAAGATGCTGCAGCGGGGATACAGCTCACCGGCTGCGTAGCGATCGGAGTAGTGGGAACATCAGGAGAAGAAGTTAAAAGACAAACATGGCCTTTCTTAGGTTGACCACATCGACCGCAATTGTAACTTCCTCTGTTTTTCCTACCGCTTTGAGATTCAAGCGCGGCTGAGATCGCGGCAGTTGGAGTGGCCGGAGAGATATGCGGCTGAGATTGCATCGTTATGGAGTAGATGAGATTTAGATTGAAATTGGAGAGGAAGAGATGAAAAAATAAAAGGAGGGAATGAACGGCGGGATATAAATTGGCGTTTTCGCGCGATTGATTTCGAAAGACAAGAAAGAGCTATAATTATAAGGAGTAGCGTAAGGTCTAAAGCTGGTATATTACAGATTTAGCCTTGGTTTTGGTATACGGCACGTGACGTAGATCACGTGGCCCGTAAATTGTGGGCTAAAAAAAGCTCGATTTTCTTATTTAACTCAATCAGGAGACAGGAAAAAGAAACATTGGAAGAGCCTTATGAAAGAGCTTCAGATCTATAGCTCTTACCAACATCATTTTCTGAAAACATAACCTCAACGATAACAAGTATAGCAGGACACAGTTATGAGATCTCCATAAGAGAATCCTTTCTCTGCCAGAAAAAAAGCTTCTTCTTCTTCACAGACAAAATGTTCTCCTGCAAACATGCAGGTTGAAGAATATCACATACAAATACAAGATGATTCTACTGAGACCTGTGCTCTCTCTGATTACTATACAGCATCGAAGTCTTAAACATATTAGGCTGTTATATTTTGGCTCAAGCCTGGTCTAAAGTACTTTGGAGCTAGCCTGAGGCTAAATAAATCATGAGTAAACAAAAAAATATATGGGAAGTGGTGAATACCTTGTCAGGGAGCTTCAATGCTGTAAATCCAATCTTTTTGTAACCTTCTTCTTTACACTCCTGTAGCTGTTTTAGCTTCAAGACTGTTCTTGCCCTGAAATGAAAATGGAAATACACATCTCAAGTGTCAATCACTCAATCTTTTAACCAGATGGATAAGTTTGATTGTTCACAAACAGACCTCAGAGGAGTCTTTACGGATTTTTCTGGTTGGTGTCCTCATAGTGACAAACTCCTCTGCTGCTGTAGGGTGAACACCCACTGTAGCATCAAAGTCGGCCTTAGTTAAGCCAGCTTTTACTGCAACGCCAAATCCCTGACAAATTGACAACATCATGTTGAATCATATATGTTTTCCATGTTTACTTTCAGAGAAGATGAATCATGTTAACAGTGAAACCTGGATGATTTCTGGTGAATCCTCTCCACACATGTGAACACCGAGAACTTTATTGGTCTTTGCACAGACAATGAGTTTCATGAACACACGGTCTGGAAGTCCTGAAACCGTAGCCTTTAATGGCTTAAAGTTTGATGTGAAAATGTCGACATCACCATACTGTTCTATCGCCTGCAAATACATGTCTAACATTTATATGCAGTGAAAGACAAACAAACCAAAGTTTCGACAAATCATCCTACTTACCTGCTCTTCAGTTAGACCAACTGTTCCAATAGGTGGCTGGGAGAAAACAGCGCAGGGAACAGCTCTAGTTGGATAAAACATAGAAAAGATCAAAACCATCAGAGACAATCAGACAAAAGACTACAGATAACAGATACAAAATGTTTTAGATCTTAAAATGAGCACGCAAGACTAAACAGATACAGTTCTCATTGATCACTAGAAACTCCAAAGGTCTAAACATCAAAGTTAACGCCTGTCAAGATTGTCATGTTACCTATGATCAGGCTTTGTTGGCTCGTTTTGAAACAGGGTTTTTGCCAATGCACCTCCTTCCATCAGGGCAACTGGAGTCAGATTGATCCTATCAGTGACATCCCCAACCGCCCATATGGAAGGAACAGATGTCCGTGAATATTCATCAACCTTACCACACAATGTGGCAACACGGAGCACAAACACAAATTTATTAACCAGGCATAACAAGAGAACTTTGCATAATGCAACAATAGAAATAAGAGGAGGCGAAAAAAACAGGTAAACATTAGATCATACCTCTATTGCTCCATTTTTCGCCATTTTTACACCAACATTCTCCAACCCTAAATTCTGTTATTAGAAGCCAACATTACATCAATTATAGTCTACGATCATTGTAATAGCTTCCATGTAAGTCATAAATAAGGGGCAACAATGGTCAGTTTATCTTAGACGAATTATAAAAGCAATGAACTTTGCTAAAAGTTTCCATTTCATTAAACATCATTTGGAAATAAAAACCACAGTATACCTTTGTGTTGGGCTTGCGACCAGTTGCAAACATTACATGAGAAAAACCCTCAATAGTTCCCTTGCTAGTCTTCAGAGACAACGACCCATCTCCAGATTTGATGATGGCTTCAGGTGATTCTTCTGTGTGAAACTCAATGCCTCTTACAGACATCTGCTCTGCAATAAAATCCCTAACCTGGAACACGAATAACTATTACAATCAGAAAATAGCCAGAGGATAAGAGAAAGCAACCAGAAGTCAATTCTCATTTGACTCACGTCTTCATCAAATCCTCTCAGCACCTTTGGTTGCCTTATAAATACATGAACTTCACTGTTAAGACCATTGAAGATACCAGCAAACTCCAAGGCTATGTAGCCACCACCAACTATTGCAATTTTCTTAGGCTTGGAAGGCAAATCAAGTGCAGCATCTGAATCTATAGCAAACTCTTTTCCAGGAATATCAGGAATGAAGGGACGTCCACCAACTGCAATCAGAATATGTCTTGAAGTATATATTTTCCCATCTACATCAATAGTGTGTGGGTCTATAATCTGCACATATAAAATATATAATCAAGCTCAAAGCAATACATAAAGGTCTCTGCTTCAACCTATACCTTTCCACGACCTTCAATCAACTTGACATTAGCATTGTTCAATATATTCTTATAAATACCAATCAGCCTCTGCAACTCAGCATTCTTGTTAGCAATCAATGTACTCCACTCATGAGAAGGCTCAGTATCATACTTCCAACCAAATCCATGACTATCTTCGAACTCATGACTGTATTTGGATGCATACACAAGTAACTTCTTTGGTACACATCCTCTCAATACACACCTGAAGAATAATAATCAAAAATGAGTTCACTCAATCGTGTATTGAATTCTCTACAACACAATTTAAGCAAATTTCTGTTCCTCTTGAAGATCAAAAACCATAAATCATCAACCAGATGCTTCAAATACTAACAGATATGTCAAAATAAGCAACAAGACGAGATAAATCTTACGTTCCTCCAACGCCTCCTGCTGTATCAGAAGATATCGTTGAAAAAGGAAGCTCGCAAACAGCGGCGGATGCTCCAAAGCTTGTAGCGAAACGAGAAGCGCGAACACCGCCGCTACCTGCGCCGATAGTGAATAAATCAAAATCGTAGTGACGCTCTGAATCTGCTCCATTATCGTTACTAGAACGAATCGAGAAACGACGAGAGGAGTAATACCGATGGTTTGAGACTAAGGTGACACGTGGACGTAAGGAGGAGAAAGAGGTTAGGATTTTAGGGAACGAGATAGAGCTAGAAGAAGAAGATGATGATGGTAGATGAATTGGAATTGGAAGTTTTTTGCAGAGGATTTGAAGAGATGGAGAAGATGAAATTGTACTTGTCAGTTTCGGAGTCGAAGCCATCTCCCAAGAATAGATTCTTCGTCTCTCACTTTTTTTGTTCTTCTAGTTTAAGTTTGAGTTTGGTGTGTGTATATAATAATCGTATAATAATTTAGAGCATGTTTATTTTTTTGTGTGGTTATAAGAGTCTACCAAACTGATAGATTACTTATTTCAGTGTTGTATTTTTTTCATTGAACGATTGTTAACTTTATGGACTACAATATTAATATCCTTCCGTCACGTTCAAAGTCTACCCACTTGGCTATGTAGAAGCTTATTGGAACGACGCCGTATCGCCACTCTACCCACATGGCCATGGAACGACGCCGTATCGCCGTATCGCCGTATCGCCGTAACCCACAATGATATTTCTTCTCATTTCCCGCCAATTACCATTCCGTTTGTTCTTCTCCAAAGAGTATCTCCAACTTTGTGGAAACCCTAAATTGGCTAATTTTCATTTTTCTCTACAGCAAACCAATTCGAACCTCTAATCATGCCTGCGAGAGAAAACCCAATGGGGAAGATCTTGCAGCTTGAGATGGAGAATTTCAAATCTTACAAGGGTCACCAATTGGTAGGTCCTTTCAAGAATTTTACAGCTATAATTGGTCCCAACGGTGCTGGTAAATCTAATCTAATGGACGCTATTAGCTTCGTACTTGGTGTTCGCACTGGTCAACTTCGTGGTTCTCAGCTTAAGGATCTTATCTACGCTTACGATGATCGAGACAAGGAACAAAGAGGTCGTAGAGCTTTTGTTAGCCTTGTTTATCAGCTGGATGAGGGATTGGAGCTCCGTTTCACTCGTACTATTACTAGCGCTGGTGGTAGTGAGTATCGTATTGATAATAGTGTTGTCACTTTGGATGAATACAATGGGAAGCTTCGATCTCTAGGCATACTTGTTAAGGCTCGTAATTTCTTGGTGTTTCAGGTGGTTGCTTCTTCCCGATTTCGAGAATTTTTAACTATTTCTCTTTTATTTTTGGTTGGTTTTGTTTCTATGAATGATTCTGGTGGTTTGATGTCAATTTCGTGCTTTTTGAACTTCACTGTTTTTGTACTTGGCTTGAATTTTAAATCTGTGTGTATTTAACTTCTGATGAAAGACTTTTCATCTCAAACTGTGTAGGGTGATGTTGAATCGATTGCTTCCAAGAATCCAAAAGAACTCACCGGACTCCTTGAGCAGATTTCTGGTTCGGAGGAGCTTAAGAAAGAGTATGAAGCACTAGAAGAAAAGAAGACCAGTGCTGAAGAAAAAGTAGGCCTTATATATCAGAAGAAGAAAACAATAGGGACGGAGAAGAAGTTGAAGAAAGCACAGAAAGAAGAAGCTGAGAAGCATCTCAAGCTGCAGGACGAACTGGTATTTATGTTGATTTGCTCTTGTTCTCTAGTGAAGTAGTGTTTATTTCTATAGTTTGTAAACTAACCTCTTTGCTTCCTTGTTGATTTGTCTTCTCTCCATGCAGAAAGCTCTGAAGAGAGAACACTTCCTATGGCAATTATATAACATTGAACACGATATCGAGAAGGCAAAGGAGGATGTTGATGCTGAAACAAGCAAAATGAATGATGTCATGAGGGAGCTGGATAAGTTTGAACTTGAAGCACGTAATAGAAAGCAAGAACAAGCAAAGTATCTGAAAGAAATTGCTCAACGCGAAAAGAAGATTGCCGAGAGAAGCTCCAAGCTTGGAAAAATTGTGAGTATATTTTGGAAGTATGTTCGTTAACAGATTCTAGTTTCCATCCCAAATATAGCAGAATTTTTTATTGTAATGCTCCTGAATCTTACTAATTTTCTCATTTGAGTAACTTATATATGTACTTTTCTTTTGAGCAGCAACCTGAGCTTCTGAAATTTAAGGAGGGAATAGTACGCATGAATTCAAGAATTGAGAGCAACCGAAAGGAGTTGGATAGGAGGAAAAAAGAGAAAGGGAAGCACTCCAAAGAAATTGAACAGATGCAGAAAAGCATTATAGAGCTGAATAAGCAGATGGAAATATTAAACGAAAAGAGACAAGATAGCACTGGACAACTCCCAATGCATGACAACCAACTGCAAGATTATTTTCGAATGTGAGTTTAAAAGAAATGATTTTTGTATTATACTCGTGGTCAGAAGCATTGCCATTTTCCACTCTCCTGAGGTTATAGTTATGCACCAACTCGCATTCTCTGTATTGCCTAGTTGATTTTCTCACTTGAGGTTTTGTGGTGACATGATAGTATGATACTACATGAGTTTACACGTAGTTAAGCTCTTTTTATACACAATGACATATATCTAATTGTTTACAGCCGCTATTATTGGTGCTGTTGTTTTGAATTTTGTTATATGCATCTGCTTCTTGATTCACCATATACATGCACATTCACCCTTTTGAATCCTTATGAACCCCTTTGTTTTCTTATCGATTTTCCTTCATGTTTATCAATGTGGTTTTGTATCAGAAAAGAAGAAGCTGGGATGAAAACCATTAAGCTAAGAGATGAGAAAGAGGTTTTAGAGAGGCAACAGAATACTGATCTCGAAGGACTGAGAAATCTGGAAGAAAATTACCAGCAGCTAAGAAATAGGGAGAATGATCTTGATGAACAAATTGAGCAATTGAAATCTAGGCAAAAAGAGATTGAAGAATCTTCTTTGGAATATATAAGTGAGACAGCTAGTCTGAAAAAGCAGCTACGTGCACTGCAAGAGAAGCATCAGGATGCCAGGTTAGTATGCTTGATTGGTTAACATTGGATGGTTTTCTTGCTATGTTATGATATCTTTTAAATGTTATACATTGCTGCAAGTTTCCTTAAAGACCGCATTTAGAGATTCTTCTTGTGGTTAGTAATTGCTTCAACCTTTGAACTATGGCTTGAGAGATATTGGTGATTATATTATCAAGAACACATTATTTCCCCTTCCCCATTTAGAGCATAAACCCTTCCTGAGCTAGGCGAAATTTATTTTCCATCCCTTGAGACTCGGACTTTCTTTTATCTGATAGTTTCTAGCCTGCTTTTGTGATTCACAGGAATGCCTCTGAAAACTTGAAGACTAGAATAACGGAAATAGAAGACCAGTTAAGTGATTTAACAGCTGAAAGGTATGAAAACGAGAGAGATAATAGGTTAACCCAGACAGTTGAGTCTCTCAAACGTCTGTTTCAAGGAGTTCATGGTCGGATGACTGATCTTTGTCGGCCAAATCGAAAGAAGTACAACCTTGCTGTTACTGTTGCTATGGGGAGATTTATGGATGCCGTAGTTGTAGAAGATGAAAGCACGGGAAAGGACTGCATCAAGGTACTTGTTTTATATTTGTGGTGTTGTTCTAATCCCATGCATGCTGTAAGTTTTTTAATTCATAGTTTCCATCTCTTTCCTGGTGACATTTTAGTCACAAGTGAGTAAGATATTTTTCACTATAATACTAATCTATGGCCTGTGCCAACAAAATAATGATGCTTTGAAAACTACCATCTGTTAGTGAGTTAGTGATGCTTTTTAAACTCTACCACCCCTTATATGATCAGTTGATATTATTTACCAAGTAGGGAGCATCTGCTGGTAAAGGGGTATGTAACATATATGCTGTAAGCATCTCCATGCAGAATTCATTCCATATATAGGACAGGATTACTTGGCTTTAACTTAACATTTTGTACCTTTTTCTACATTTCTTTTAAGCAAGATGAAGTAAAGATTGAGAAATAAGTTCTTTATTTGTAATTTGCAGTACTTGAAAGAGCAAAGGCTTCCTCCTATGACATTTATTCCTCTTCAGTCAGTACGTGTAAAGCCAGTGTTTGAAAGATTGAGAAATTTGGGTGGAACAGCAAAGCTAGTGTTTGATGTTATCCAATATCCTTCGCAAATAAGTGACCTGATTTGACTTTAGCATGCTCAAGGTTGCTTGCATTGATAATTTTTCATCTTCTTGCTTCATCTCATTGCGTGCATAGTCGTTGGTAGCTTGAGATTATTTTGATTTATTAACTTAGATATGTAAGAAGGCCAACCTGAGCAGGTTTCTGAATAATTTATTTTGGTCCTTAACCACTCTACGTTTGATCCTGAATTGGAGAATGCAGTCCTCTATGCTGTTGGAAATACTCTTGTATGTGATGAACTTGAAGAAGCCAAGATTCTTAGCTGGACCGGAGAGAGATTTAAAGGTATGTTGATGTTCCTGTTTCCTTGGTGCAATTTACTCGTATGATTGCACTATATCCAGTTTTGATTTCTACGTATCCTGATTTCTATTATTTTAGTTGTTACTGTTGATGGTATATTACTCACAAAGTCGGGAACAATGACTGGTGGTATCAGTGGTGGAATGGAAGCAAAGTCTAACAAATGGGATGATAAGAAAATTGAAGGTTGGTATCACCAGCTGGTTTAAAGTGTCTTCACTTCCGATGTATTGTCTTAGAGCAAACATTTTGTTGTGCAGGACTGAATAAAAAGAGAGAAGAATATGAACTACAGTTGGAAAAGATTGGATCTATTCGAGAAATGCAGATAAGGGAGTCAGAAATATCGAGTAACGTAAGTGGACTTGAAAAAAAGATTCAGTATGCTGAAATTGAGAAGGTAACAACCAATTTATCTTTTCCAAGATGAGTTGTCCCATTTATGTTACTTTCTGTTGTCAGGAGAATCCTAATTGGGATAAGAGTGCCACACAGTAGAACACCTTTTATCTTTCCTTCTGCTAGGAGCAGCTGTCAGTGTTCAGGAATTACTAAGTGAATTTTTTTAACAGAAAAGCATCAAAGACAAACATCCACAGCTTGAGCAAGAGAAGCGGAATATTATTGAAGAAGCTAGACGCATAACTCCTGAACTAGATAAGGTAATTGTATATCTTTTTCTGATATTTGATTAGAGTTAAAACCTGATGACAATAATATGACTGAATGTCGTTGGTATTGTAGTCAAAAATTGAGCTTGATAAGAGGAATACAGAAATCAGGAAGTTGGAGAGAAGAATCAATGAGATTGTGGACCGTATCTATAAGGATTTCAGTCAGTCTGTTGGCGTTGCAAACATACGTGAATATGAAGAAAATCAGCTCAGGGATGCTCAAAATGTGGCTGAAGAAACGCTGAACCTGAGTAACCAGCTTGCTAAGTTGAAATACCAGTATGTCTCTTCTGCTCTGTTTTCCTGGTTGCATATCAGATTTTATTCAAACCCTCGCATATACAGTTTTAGTCTCTTTCAATTTATGTTGCCTATTTCTGTGCTAACATATAGCTCCTACTCTGAAGTCAACTTGTTATTTCTGGTAAAAAATAAAGATGTGCATCCTTACTGTTGTTACATATTGACTTTCACGTGCCTCTTAAAAAGAAGGCACTACAGCTCTGTGGGATATATGTGATTAGTAGGGAGTTATGGTCTACATCATCTTGTATTACCAACTGTGTAAGGGTCAGTATCTTGTAGTCTGTAAAACCTGCATCAACAAATTTTGCAATACACTAACTGGTTGGCTGAGTTGACTTTATGCTTTCTATTGAATGGACCTGAAGTTGTACAACCAGAGTAAAAGTAAGCATTTAAGGTTGGTCAGTGAGAATATTTTTCAAAAAATTTCAGGCTGGAATATGAGCAAAATCGAGATGTGGGGTCACAGATTGGAAAGCTAGAATCTTCTACCAGTTCTTTGGAATCTGAGTTGAAAGGTATACAGAAGACGATGTCAGAACAAAAGGAGACAGCAGAAAAACTTACTAACGAAATTAACAATTGGAAGAAAGAGATGGGAGGTATATTGGTTCTACTACTTAACTCTGATTGCTTTTTTAGTTCTATGATGTTTTCAATCTCAGTGCTATTTTGAGTTTTCAATTCGATGATTTCACTGGTAGCAGACATTAACATGATATAGTAAAAGTACATTTTCAATCTCTGAGTCTGCTTCATCAATAATTGTGGCCTTATGTTGGGGCCCTGCTGCTGGATGAATGTATTCAAATATGAACTTTTTCCTTATTCTTTCTTGAGGCATCTAAAGATCGTTTTGCTGTTTCATTACATAATCGATGATGTTTGTAGATTGCTCTGTCTTGGGTTTGAACAAATTTTGGGATGTATATGATCTGCTCGATCTCTTGTGTTTACTGTATGGTTACTCTACATTGTAATCTGAAGCCAAAAGAAAGCTATCATAGTAAGATAAAATGCACGTAGCTGACAGATGTCTGATGTGAAGATTCATATATTGATAGATTATGTTGCCATGTTATCCTTTTCCTTTGCCTTTGCTTGTATAAACTTAAGTTACGCAACCATATACTTTAGTTATTACCTTACATGTCTAATGTTCTTTGCCTAGCACAAATTTGCAGTCATATCTACTATCATAGAGGTGTGACTATCTAATGCTCCTGCTTGCAGAATGCAAACAAAAGTCGGAAGAGTGTGAGGAGGAAATCCTGGATTGGAAAAAGCAGGCTTCTCAAGCAACAACAAGCGTAACCAAACTCAAACGTCAGATAGATTCTAAGGTACAATGAAGATTCATCAAATCCTTTCCCAAAGATTTGCTATGTCTAAGTATATATGCACTAAAGCTTCCATATGCTATCAGAAAACACAAATTGGGCAGCTGAAGTCGCAGAAACTGGAAATAATTGAGAAGTGTGAGCTGGAACATATTACTCTTCCTGTTTTATCAGATGCCATGGAGGAAGATGACTCAGATGGGCCACAGTTTGACTTTATTGAGTTGGATAGAGCTTATCTTCAAGAACGGAGACCGTCTGCTCGTGAAAAATTGGAGGCAGAATTTAGGCAGAAAATAGAATCTAAAACATCAGAGATTGAAAGAACAGCCCCAAACTTGAGAGCGCTTGACCAGTATGAGGCTATAAAAGAGAAAGAAAAAGAAGCCAGCCAAGAGTTTGAAGCCGCCAGGAAAGAGGAGAAGCAAATAGCAGATGCCTTCAATACTCTTAAGCAGAAGAGGTAACTCGAAATTTCTCATCTGAAATGATCTTTAAAGCTTTGAAGATTATTGCTACCAGATAACAATGACTTTGTGGTGGAACCAAAACTGGACAAGTAAAAGTCTGAAGCATCTTATTCTGTAGAAATTACCTGATAGAGTTACGATTTGGATTGAATTCACACACACAAAGAGCACCTCAATATTTTCAACCCAAATTCATATTCCCATAGAGTTTTTCCCTGCTGACTTCAAATTGTTGTGCAGGTATGAACTATTTATGGAAGCTTTTAACCACATTTCTAGCAACATTGACAAGATCTATAAGCAACTAACCAAGAGTAATACTCATCCACTGGGTGGAACTGCTTATCTAAACCTAGAAAATGAGGATGATCCGTTTCTACACGGTATAAAGTATACTACGATGCCCCCAACAAAGCGTTTTCGTGACATGGAACAGCTCTCTGGAGGAGAGAAAACAGTTGCAGCCTTGGCTTTGCTCTTCTCCATCCATAGGTATATCCAACGACCTAATTTCAATGTTAAAATGTTTGATTAACTTACTGTGTTTTTTCTTCTTCGTTTCTATTTTTTAGCTATAGGCCTTCGCCTTTTTTCATACTGGATGAGGTGGATGCTGCGCTTGATAATTTAAATGTTGCAAAAGTTGCTAAATTCATTCGTAGCCAAGCCGTACGTGACATTCATGATGGAGAGGATGGGAATGGCTTTCAAAGCATTGTAATATCTCTCAAAGACAGTTTCTATGACAAGGCTGAAGCTCTGGTTGGAGTTTACAGAGATGTCGAGAGGAGGTAATGATTTCAACTTCATTTATTTTACATGTTTCTATTTTCCATGGATGCTACTAAAAATTTGGCTTAATATCTAAGAAGAACTCCTTCATGATTCATTTACTGCAGTTGCTCGAGTACAATGTCATTTGATCTTAGGAGCCACCAAGAATCGTGATTGGTTGTTATAGGTTTTTTTTTAACAGTCTCAACAATGTCAAAAGGTGTGCCACAGTGATATGATGCTTACTTTGCGATTTCATGCGGCATAGGACATTTGTAAGATCTGACTCTCTAGAATGGTATAAGAACTAAAGAATCTGTGGATTTTAGTTGAATCTGGTTGATGTCTTATAAAGATTATTTGAACGTTTTAGGATAGTTTTTGTATACAATATGATCTTTAGTGATCAACAAACATACATGTAGACTTGCATGAGTACATTATTTAATTAATTTATGTTTAATGTTTTATTTAATTTTTTACATCTATTGGCCTTCTTTCTTTTTTTAGTGATTTAATCCAAACCAAAAGAAGAGCTTTTTATTTAGATAAGTAAAGTAATGTAATTTGGCTAAATGATTTATATTTGGTCAATTCTTTTAAATATCACTAAATTTTGTTTATATTATATAAATATCACTAAAATTGATTTAGGACAAAATTACCATTTAATAATTCAATTAAATTAAAAATTAGATTTTAATTTAGAAAATATTTAACCTAAACATTATATACTAAACTCTAAATAATAAATATTAAACTCTACTTATAAATAATAAACTCTAACCCCTAAATAATAAATATTATATCCAAACATTAAATATAAAACTTTAACATTAAGTTGAAAATATATTTTTTATCAAAAATTGTAATTTTTAATAAAAATATATTGTTAATAAAAAATGGTATTTATGTCCAAATAAAAAATTAATGTAATTTTGTCCAAAAAAAATACATTTGATGGTGTTAGAAAGAATTATTCTTTATATTTTAAGCATCCGAAAATCGAGTCTATATTAAGAAATGAGTATTTTGAATACCTTGTTATTAAAATGTATTTTTCTTACAAATTAAGAAACACAATATCTATCACTCACTCTATTACAATCATTTAGTAACCTTCCTTTGCCTAATAACAAACAGTATATATTAAGCATCACAAACTACTTATATACCTTTGATCTCAATTTCATGCAACTGTCACCACCGACCGTTCAATCACCGCAGAAACGAATGTGATATTTTAAATGACCTATTTACCCTTCCGTTTCCATTAATACAACACTCAGCTTCCTTTTTTATAGATCTCTCTCTCAGCAAAGCAATCAAATTATTCCGAAGAAAGCTCTGCAAAAAATCATCAATGGGATCTCTACCACCGTCATCTCTCGATATCTCAACCGTTAATCAAAACTCCTTTAAAAATGGCGGATCCAGCCATGAACATCATCAAGAGATCTCCCGAGATAATCTCCTAAATCTCTTCACATCTCAGCAAGATCTTCTCAATCACTTTTTCAAACATCTTGATCTCTCACAAACCCTAGATTTCTCACGCATTCTCCTTTCCTGCTCCGGTACTGTTTTCTTCACCGGCGTTGGTAAATCTGCCTTCGTAGCTAACAAGGTTTCTCAGACGCTTATCTCTCTAAGCTTCCCTTCTTCATTCCTCTCCCCTCTTGATGCGCTTCACGGTGACATTGGCGCTCTCTCATCTCGCGATGTTCTCGTTTTCTTCAGCAAATCTGGCGCCACCGATGAGCTTCTCCGTCTTGTTCCTTGTGCTAGAGCTAAAGGAGCCTTCCTTATCTCCCTTACCTCTGTTTCTGGAAATCCACTCGCCGGAGTTTGCGATATGAATGTTCATTTACCACTACAGAGGGAATTATGTCCGTTTAATCTCGCTCCGGTAACATCTACGGCGATCCAAATGGTCTTTGGTGATACCATCGCCGTTGCTCTCATGGCAGCTAGAAATCTCTCCAAGGAAGAATATGCAGCTAATCATCCCGCCGGTAAAATTGGCAAGAGCTTAATTTTCAAGGTAATGTTCTAAATTTTTAGCTATGCATAAGCTTAATGAAACCATATAGGTTTGGTTTAATAAACATTCATATGAATTCAATTTGATTGTTTATTTAGGTTAAAGATGTTATGAAGAAACAAGAAGAGCTTCCAGTTTGTAAAGAAGAAGACTTGATAATGGATCAATTAGTTGAGCTAACAAGCAAAGGATGTGGATGTTTACTTGTTGTTGATGAACACTATCGTTTAATCGGTACATTCACCGATGGAGATCTTCGTCGGACTCTTAAAGCAAGTGGAGAAGCTATCTTCAAACTCAGTGTTGGTGAAATGTGCAACAGGTGAGTAACTCTGTTTTTTTAGATACTATCAAACATTGGTTCATGTTATTGTTTGCTGATTCTTGAAATAGAATGCCTAGGACTATTGGACCGGAAACAATGGCAGTTGAAGCTATGAAGAAAATGGAGTCACCACCTTCACCTGTACAGTTTTTACCAGTGGTTGGTGAAGACAATGCTTTGATTGGAATTGTTACATTGCATGGTTTAGTCTCAGCTGGTCTCTAAACATGAAGGTGCCTCTCTGTACTCTGGTTTATACATAGTTGATTCTTTTTTACGAAAACCCAAATCCATAATATTGAGTGTTTGTTATATTCACATTTAGTGAATTGTATTGTGTCTAGTTACTATTCCATGTATTGTTCATAATTTTACTCATATTAATGAATATATAGAGTATTTGTTTTGTTTGTTCTTCAAATAGATGAGTATCATGATAATGTTAGCTTTGAGGTTGGCTTCTATGAGTTCATGCTGGTTTAGCTAAAGACAAAGACTATATAATGCAATATGAAGTAAAAGAATCAGATCCTATTGCATTTAAGGAACAATTAAAAAATAGACATGAAGAACAATATGAATTTGCTAGTGAAGAGAAAGGTATAAAGATAAATAACAGTGTTTTTTAGAATCTCTATGCAGTTGAAACCGTATTGTCTCTGTTGTTGTTGTTCTGATCATTGTGCTCATTCTCACCGGACATTTCCTCGAGAGACTTGCCTTTAGACTCAGGAACTAACAATGTAAAAACCATCCCCAAAAGATTAACAACACCTAAAACAAGAAGTGAGTTCTTGACTCCAATGCCTGGAGGATATCCATGTTCTGTCTTAGTCTTGTCTTGACTTTGTGCTAAGTACAAGAACCCAAATGCACCAACCATTGCTCCTAATTTTCCAGAAGCCGCGGATATTCCATGACAGGTTGATCTAAATCTAGCTGGGAAGATCTCAGCAGGGACGACGAAAGTGGTTGCATTAGGTCCAAAGTTGGCGAAAAAGAATGTTAATGAGTACATAACCACGAATCCGATTCTGTTATCCTTGTGAGTCCAGTGATCGTAAGGAATGGCTAGAGCAAACATAAAGACAGTCATGAAGAAGAAACCCATCATCTGTATCGCGAATCTACCAATAATGTCGATGAACGCAACTGTGAACCAGTAACCAGGTACCGTGCTGCACAAGGCGATTAGGGTTTGTGCTCGTGCGATCTTGAAAACCTCTTGAATTGCGTTCATGCTGTTAGCCGGAGGAATCCATCCGATCGCGCTGAAAATATCTTTTTGGAAAAGGTTCTGACTGTAGAAAGCGATGTCAAGTAAGAACCATGTGCTTGTCGTTCCGAGTAAGTGAAGGCCATGGCGTTTCATGAATTCCTTGGAGAACAAACCAAAGGAATTTGACTTATCTTCTTCTTCACCTCTCGGCTGTTCTGCTTCGATCTCCACTTGCAAAACCTTAGACATGTCCGAAGCCGCTAGCTTTGTGTCCTTGGCCACAAGAGCAGTGTACCGTGCTGTCTCAGGCATCTTTGATCTCGAGTAATATGTCATTGCAGCCGGCAAAGCACCTACCATCAAAATGATCCTCCACACGTAATCCGCCTGAGGAATTGTGGATGCCAAGGCATCAACTTTATAGGCCGGAGCTGGAAACTTAGCCTCGAAAGCTGCAGACACAATAATCGCAAAGATCCCTCCGGTCAAGATTCCAAACCCTTGCATAGCGAAAACCGCCGCTATAAATGCACCACGTGTCTTTTTATTAGAATATTCCGACATAATCGTAGCGGATAATGGATAATCACCACCGATACCAAAACCAAGCCAAAACCTGAAGAAACATAGCGTGGCCATCACCGTTTTCGGTTCACTCCCAAAAGAAAGACCCGAAGCGATGGAGCAAAGGACCATGACCATAAGAGTCATACCATAAACTTTTTTCCTCCCGAGCTTATCACCAAGCCAGCCAAAAAATAGCTGACCTGCAAGTGTTCCACAAAACGCAACACCATTAACCGCAGCCGAGACATTTGGAGGCAGAGTTCCAGGCTTGTCAGAACCATCCACATGGTAATAAATACGGCCAAGAAGCTTAGTAACGAGGGAGATACAGAAAAGGTCATAAGCATCCGTAAAAAATCCCATTCCGGCGATAATAATAGCCGTGAAATGATACCATTGCGTTTTGGCAACGTCAAGTGCGTTTAATACGTTTAGTTGTTCTCCAGCCATTGCTTCTCTTTCTCGTATCCTCTGCGTTAACATTAAAAACACATTCAATAAATAGATTCATAAGTCATAACACAGACACACACATAATAAATAAAGAAGAAGAAACTTACAGAAAGAGTTGATTAATCTCTGTGTTGTGATTGTCTAAGGAAGCGTAGAGAAGAGGCTATATATAAGTGAACATTGTTTCTATTTTTGTTTATGAAATATTCTTGTGGTATATTCTTCTGTTTCTTTGACTTTCTTCTTCTACCTTCTTTTTACTTCTTTTAGCATACATTTTTTGTTCTGTTTTTTTTTTTTTTACTGTCAATTCGAATTATTAAGACTCACGGTTAAAAAGTTGTTTTAATTAATAACTTTGGTAGATTCTTAGAGGGTAAAAAACAGATTCGGACACATAAGCTGTTGTTATTTTCTTTTTGGTATTTGATATGAAATTAGTGGAGAATTTGTAAGAGAATATAAAAACTTAAAACAGTCCAAGATATTATTTGTGGCTATTAATAGTAGAAAATTATAATTTGATTGTAAATGATTAGTGAAATATAAGTAAACATATGATTTGGCTGTAATTGTGAATGGTATAACATGAACGTCCATTGATAATTAAGGGACATGATAATTAAAACGACGTAGTTTCGTAGTTATAAGGCTGTTAGAGGAATTAGCGGGAACCTTAGAATCAGTTTAAATGACGTGGCAAATATGGGCCCACCTGCCGTTACGCTTCCTCATTCTTTACTTACCTAATCACACTCTCTCCTCAATGTATCTCTATGTGCATGAACCATGACACAAACTATAAACTCGGTTTTTTTTTACTAATCCCAAGGGACATAAAGACAAGTATGTACATGTAGTGTAAGTAGACGTGACTACGGTTACGGTTATTGTGGTTACTGTTAGTTAACTACCGGTTATATTTATAATTTTTTTAACCTTAACTTTCACTATTTAATACACGGTTAATAAGATTACGGTTCATACGGTTACAGTTACAAACGGTTACGGTTAAAACGGTTACGATTAGACACGATTAATTTTAATTTATCTATTTACTAATAATATAAAAAATAATAACATTAATATTTCTATCAAAATATATTTAAACTCTTACAAAAATTAAATATTGATATTTCAACTAATATTACCATATAATTGATTATACATACATTTTTTTTTTTTACAATGGTTACGGTTATATCATTACGGTTACACCATACGGTTTTATACGGTTATAGTTAATTACAATTACGGTTAATAATTTACGGTTAATCATAACTATTATGTTTTTACGGTTAACGGTTACGATTATTAACTTTTTAATACAGTTACAGTTTGATCATAGTTAAAAACTAAACGATTATACCGGTTAGGTTTTAGTCATGCGTGGCTCATCAGCCAAGAGAATTCCTCGGAGTCCCCAAATGTCATCAACTAAGGAAAAGATATAGAAAGCAAAGCGGGTCTTATTAGTACCAGCTTCAAAGACATCAAGTATAAGCCTTAAGCACCATACTAGACTGTAAGTTTATACTTTATACTTGGTACTAATAATAAGGAAAAGAACGTTATG
>KE159039.1:303572-320275 GCA_000411055.1 Leavenworthia alabamica | reverse complement strand
TATATATTTAAATTAAAAAAAATCTTTAGTTTTCCTCTAAAAATAAATGAAAATGTTGACAAAAATATATATAAATATAATAAATCTCTAATGAGCACTTACCCTAAGAACTGTGAAACCCGCTCCGACAAAGGAGGGAAATATGAGGAAGACGGAGAATCAAATGCAGAGGCAAAAGACAATCTTACCCTTTTAAAAAAAAATTCTCTTTTCTCCTTCTCTTCCTCCGTTTCTTACATTTTCCTCTCTGTTTTTTCCCGGGAAACAGAAGGAAAATTTCCAAAAAAATTTCCCTTTTTTTTTCCCGGAAGGAGAAACATTTATGAATTAGGTAGCTGCTGATTTCATCTTAACTTTTGTCTCAAGGTAAAAAATATATAATTTTTTGCTGAGAATTGTCGCTAATTCTGAAACTTTATTGCATTTTGTTAATTTGTATTCACGTCATCGTGGCTTCTTCATTGTTATGGTTGAATTCAATTGGAGAATGAAACAAAGGTTACTCTGCTTTATTAGATTCAAAAGCTTAGTTTTTTTAAGCATTTGAAATTGGGTTTTGATATACCATATGGATTCATATTCTTCAAAAGATGTTATGAAATATTGTGATGATTCTCTTGAAGCATGTTCTTCAGATCCTTTAACTAAAACTGTTAAAACAAAAAAGTTCAACAAAGGGAAGAACATTATGTTGTTACGAGGCTCTTCTGATCCATCTTCAAACGTCACCAAGATACAAATTGATAATGGTTGCTTAGCTTTATTTGAGTCTCTTTCTACAGAGAAGAAAGCTGTTAATGATCTTCATATAGAGCTTGAAGAAGAGAGAAACGCAGCTGCATCAGCAGCTACTGAGACAATGTCTATGATACGAAGACTACAGAGTGAAAAAGCTGAGATACAAATGGAAGCTAGACAATTCAAAGCTTTTGCTGAAGATAAAATGACACATGACCAAAACAAGCTTTCGATTTTGGAAGGTTTGTTGTATGAGAAAGAACAAGCTATTGAGGTATTGACTTATGAGGTTGAAGCATATAAGCAGAGATTGTTAAGTTATGGGATAAATGAAGATGAGATACATGATCAGATACTTGGTTTTGGTAAAGAATCTAACATGATTGGTATTGATGTTTACCCGTGCGAGTATGTAAATGAGTATCCGAGTGGACAAGATGGTAATGGTGAGACTCCAAGATGGCCTTATTATGATCCAAATTCACCTTTAGGAACTGCAAAAGATATAAAGAGTACATGTTTTGTAGACTCTCCTATGTCTACTAGTAGTGACAGAGTTTATACTATTGATTCAGTTAAGATTGATGATGAGCCTAATAAGATGAGTAAGGAGAGGTTAAATGGTGATCAGTGGAGTTCTCCTAGATACCAAGAACCGGTCATGACTCAGAGAGGAGTTAATGAGCCAGAAATTGAGAAGCTTAACACAAGGCTTCAAGTACTTGAAGCAGACAAGGAATCATTAAGACAGATCATTGTATCGATGCGGACAGATAAAGCTCAGATGTTGTTGTTGAAAGAAATTGCACAACATTTATCAAAAGAAACCGGTACAAGAAACAAGCGAAACCCGGTTACCAAAATGTCTTCTTTTAAAGGATTCTCTGTAGTAACACTTTTCAAGGTAAAGAAATCAAAACAATTTTTCTTATTTTAACACTCAGATCTTGCAACACTGTATAAGCTTGAGTTTTGTTCATTCTTCATTGTTATGTTTCAGTGGATTATGTCTTTTGTTTCGTGGAAAAGAAAAGCCAGGCGAAACAAGTAAGTTGATTTATGAGTAGAGATTACTTGCTTTGTGTTCTGATGAATTTAAAGTATGAATTTTGCATTTGCAGGTATGTTTATGAGTTATCAGCTAATAATATGGGGATGCTTATGACTCTAGGCGAAGGATCATCTGGAACTAGGAGATGGAGTTGTATGACCAATTCACTTGTCTAGATATCCATTTTTTTTTAATCATGTTTCTTTGGCTTAGTTATAGTGCAAAATCAAGTACATTGCTCTGTACTAGGTTCAGAATCTGGTTTCAATTTAAGATCATAACAACAAGTCATGTTGATGCATAAGATTCAAACCATACCTTTACTTCTGTATTGCCATCAAGATTGTTTACAGAGTTGTCTAGCCAATAAAAGTTAATATTTTGAGTTTTAGGACATTCATACATATAATGAATTAATGATGAAACTCAACAAAAAAGGATCCAAAAGGAGATACATATCACGAGGGAGAGAGTGAAACCTTGTAAGAGTTGTTGCAATACTTCAAGCTCTTGAGATGGCTTGATCGAAGCTGTGGACAGACCATAGTTCCAGGAACGCAAGACGCATCATCATTTGTTTCTCCTGTGCCTTCTATGACTAGAGACTCAGGGTCAGTATTTTCGGGCACTTGTGGTAGACCATTGTTTAAGTTAACCGATGTTGGCTCAGTCACAAAGCTGAAATAAACTCACATAACGTTACTAAATAGGGAGAGAGAAGATAAGAGATTTTGCGTTAACGAACCTGGCTTCAAAGTTTTGTCCCTTGGAACTCACACTTGTACAAATATTGCTAATAATCCATGGCGGAATATATTCGCCTTTAATCTCGACCATGCAGCAACTTGTATGTTCTGTTTTTATCATATCCATGCACTTAATCTGTATATCAAAGAACAAGTATTGTCACGGCAAGAGAATCAGAGACTACAGAACAAAGCAGTAAATGTGTGAATATACCTCAGGAGAAGACAGTGCAGCATTCTGAAATGGTACTGGTGAATATAATACAGGAACGTCTGCGGTAGGAAGATGTCCGAAAGAAGACCTATGCATGATTGAGAAACAATGGTTATATACATCAATGAATTTCATTTACAAGATTTACATGTGCACAACATGTCATTTCTTATTCAAAAAAATGTTCATACGCACCTGTAGTTTAACAGAAGATCATATAATCCATGTACATTCTCATTTCCGACAAAAGCCAGGAATGATTCTGGAGTATTATCTATGTTTGAGAGAGAACGAGAACGGCGAATCTGCATTCATTACAAGGAGTCAGAAATATACGTCCTCTTATATACAATAGCAGGTGTTTCACATAGTTCATAACAGTGAAATATATGCATAGACAAGTTTTATATTTCCTGAATAGGTAACTAAAGGTGCACAAACCTGGCCGAGGTTATTCTCTATCTCTGAGAGTTCAGCAAGATCTTCAACTGTTGTTTGATCCATTTTAGTTTTGCATAGAGGCATCGAGTAGCAGATGTCCTGTGAAGAACATATTTGACAAAGTTAGTAAAATTCAGATTTCAGAAAGTCCTATCAAAGAAACAGTCATTCTAGGAACTTGTTCAGAACACCAGAACTGAAAATACAAATATGATAGCAGATCAGCATGTTGCAGCCTAGTTGCACAAGTTTTAAAGTCTCAAGTAGCGCAAAACACAAACATTCTATGTAAACTAAATAAGGCAATAGGCTTAACAATACCAAAGTAACATATCTTACAAGGTCTTTAAGGATGGCTCTAAATTTTCTAGTTGACTGGGTGATATAGCCATTGCATGAGCGTTTGACTCCCCCTGACTCAGAGCTTCCGATGAACATTGCCACAAACTGAGAAGTACAGACTACAAGCAAAATAATACACAAATAAGTCTAGTCTCATTTCAAGAGAATGACATACATGTCATCTACAATAAGAGAGATGGAACATGAAAAAAAGAAACTGTGAATGAAACTTCGCATTTGAATAGCACTAAAGGTTAACTTGACTTTTATGCATCTTTGCCAATAGAGAAAAGTAAAAGCAAGTTTTGTACCACGTTCTTCAATACGGAAGTGTTAGAGTCAAACAGAACGCAAAAGAAAGGAAAATATTTCCATCTACATGTAACAACAGTAAGTAAGCACTACAGGTTTCCAGTGCCATTGAAGTTGTCTTCATTAACTTAGTGCGTTATAGCAAACGAAAAAATCACATCCGAATCAGGCAAAAGGAAGATGGAATTACCATAAAATATTTTGCAGAGGTTCGTCCGAAACATAAAATATAGACTTCTAAAAGCATCCTCCCATGCCAATTTTCGATTTTGTAGGAAATCATTTTCACCTAAAATAGCAAAATGAGGATCGCTTTATACACTTTATAAGGATGATGACTGATAAGAAGGCATAGCTCATGAACTCTCAATAACAAACCTGTGTCTGATCCAGATGCTACCAAGGCAGATATGATAAAGGGTGGCAAGCGGGACTGAGGATAAACCCATGAGTGTAGCGACATGGAATTTAACACCTGGGAAATCACAGCTGATCCAGAACTACTACTATTATCTTGATTTACCACATTACACGACAGCGACTTCAGCTGTGGCATACCATTGTAGGTGCTACCCATGATTGACCTATGTAACCTAGAACAACATTAGGATGAAAAAATAATAGAGTGAATCAAAATTTGGATGCAAAAAAAAAGGTTAAGTCAACAAGATATAATACGAAAGAAAGAAGAGAAAAATAAAGGGAATGTTTCTGCCAGAGAACAAAACTTATTTTCATCTAGCATCATCAATCAACAAGTTGTAGTATTGAACTGATATTAGAGGTCAAGGAGAAATCACTAAGATTAACAAACAACCAACATAAGATTATGTTCTTATTACACAATGTGCATGAATATCATAAATAGCTCAACTCACCAATTTAATGGAGTAGAGGAAACAAGTCGAGCATAAGTCTTCATGGAAAGGTCAAGAGGAATCTTTTGCCCAGGAACTTGGACCTCGGACATGAAATTTCCACTTAATGAGGCGGTATCAGATTTCCCAGTTATATCGCCAGGATGAACCAGCAATGGTTCACAAGTGGCAAGTCCTTTCAGTGCTTTGCTCTGTTGAAAGATGACATCAGTTTTACCAGGACCAGCTACATAACTATCTGACACATTCAAAGGCTACCGAGTGAAGCATACCATATCAATATCTGGCAAGCAGGATAATTCTTCACCCCTGGTTGAAAGTTCTGTGACACTGCGAAATATGCTCTGGCTACATCTCTCATTTGCTTGACGAGCTTCAGCCTTAATATCATCAGAAGCTTCAGTAGAAGCATTCTTCTCTTCACTGCAAAGACTTAAAATATTAGCTAATATTAAAGCACAGACAGTAAGCTTACTCCAGCCAGAAATAGCCTGACGAATTTTACCGAATAAGTTGTCTTTTGTTGGCAGCAACATTTGAGAGTAAAGAAACATTGATTAGGCTGTTTGATTGATGTTTCGATTTTGAACCATCTTCCTGTGGTAAAGAAAAAATCAATTAAAAAAAGAAAATGTGCACTAACCTATAAATCAACTTTTATATTTTTTTCAAAAGATCAAAGAAACGAAGAAGTAGAATCAGAACGGTCATGAACCTTAGAGTTTTCTTTGCCAGAGAGCATCCAAGGTCTAGCCTTTTTGACAGGGTATAGTTCATCCATACGCATCTCTATGTACTTAGGATTCTTCGAAAGCTCTTGTTTCTTGAACCCATTTTCCGTGTCAGCACTACTGCACCAAGATGATCTAGTAAGAAAAATACTAAGTTGAAAACTTGAAAGGATGATGACTTTTACCTTTGACAGGGGCGTAATGCATCAAAAGCTGCTTTAGCTTGGTCCACAAAACCAGTTCGTTTTAATTGTTCTCCCTATGTATTAAGAAGAGGTATTTCAATCTTCAAAGATAACAACTTTTCAACTCAACGAGGAAAACCTTGAACAACGAAGATAGAGAAAACTTACTCTCAGTTCAGAAGGCGTCTTCCTCTTAGCTTTTGGCGTAGCTTTCGACACTCCATTAATCTGAAGAGAAGTAGCAAAAGCACTAGGAGCAACTACTTTAGCCATTTCCAAATAATGCTGTTCGCTTTATTCTCCAGTTTATCTACTCAAAGTTTTCCACAAAAGTCACATCAGATGATCAGAACATCTGAGGGACAATTTATGAACCCTAGAAACTTATGAACCCAATAAACTGGTTAGTAGCTAGGACACCAGCGAATAAATCTAAAACATAAATCAGAGATATATAGAACATACTCACCACGCTCGATAATTAATCTCTTAGCGATATAAACATTGAAACCCAGCAGCGTGGCGATATCGAAACCTATGTCGCCGAGATTACGAGCTCGTCGTGGTTTGAATCTCGCCGCCGAGGAAGGCTAGGTTTTTTCTTTACTCTCTACTTTGTGAATTTGGGACCCAAAAAAAAATGTTGCCACTGAAGTCGGAGGGAAGAGGGAAGACGAAAGAGCTGTGAAATCGCAAGTTTTATTCAAAAAATTTGGTCGCAAAATTTTGTAACGGTCAAACTAACGCCGTTAAGTTTAATATTATTGTTCTTGTTGGTCAAACTTAACTCCGACTATTATTATCACTTGGTGTAATAACAACAAATCAAATGTTTAGCTACCAAAAATAAATAAATAAAGATTTAATTCTCTAGCCTCTAGAATTACATAGAAAAAGACATGTTTTCTCCTATTACAAAGCCTAAATCTCTCAACCTAAAAGGCAACAAAACACAGAAGCAAGAGCCTCTAAATCCAATGAGCCACTTCATAGTTCACTTCTCTTGATGCTTGCAAACTGTTTTCACCTGAAACACACAAAATCAAGAACTCTCTTTGAATCCAATCTTAATTCAAAACCCCTCAGAAGATGCAATGAATCAGATTTACCTGAACCAAAAACTACATCTAAGGAGGACATAGTGCTGCATCCTCCTGGCTTAAAGACACAACATAAGGCTCAACTTTGAATGTTTCAGTTATTGTATGGTTGAGCTCGTATTTCACAGTTTTCGTCCCAAAGATGTTGAACCTCCCTGAGCTACTGTAAGCAACCTCAGCATCAACACCCTTCTTAAAAACTACTCTAGCGCGGTTTTTCTCCTTGTCAACTTCAGTCTTTGACTCCTGTATAGGTCCAAAATGTCTGAACATAATACTCAGACATTTCTCAGAAGGTATTGTATCCGTTTCAGAAAAGTTCATTATAAGCTCGGCTGGTGCATTCTCATCAAAGTTTGCCGGTTTCACTGAGGGTGAATGAGGAATACTGATCTGAGACTGTCTTCTTCTGTATGGTCGGCGAGTCCTTTTAACCTGAGCAGGTTTCAACTCAACCGGCACAATTTGATAGTCTTCTTTTGTTGCAGATGGTGTTTGTTCTTCACCACCATTATGGATCACCCTGTCAGTCCAGTATGTGTCGCCCATTTCCTCAAACTCAAATGCTTCAGTTCCTCCTGTATTAGAATTTGATAGTTTAACTATTTCACTACTAACCTTTTCTGGAGTAACTTGCTGTGAATTCGAATTTCGATACTCTAAGAAAAAGCCAACAGCGATGTCAGATACAATTTTCTCTTTATCAGGGTTTGTTGCTGCACAGAGAAGCTGGGATACAAAACTCTCAACCGAAAGAGTTTGATCACCAATATTACTACCCTTCACAACAACTGAAGGAGATCCTGCCATATGACTAGCAGCTCTGGCTATGCATTCACCGATCTTAAAAGATGGCCTTTGAGTAAAAGACACCTTCGCCAATGAAACAGTTTTCTTACCTTCTCCTGGTGAATCTGCACTCAGGACATCAGCTTTTCGCTTCACACCATTGACTTTGATGTCAGAACCAGCTTCTTCATCAGCATAATCATAATTGTTTGTATTCTCTTCCATTTCGGTATCTTCATTTTGGTCTGGATCAATGTTTGGAGCTTCATGAGAAATGTCTTCTTCCTCTCTCATTGTATCTTGTTCATCTACTGTTTTCTTATCTAAGCATTCGAGATCCTTACCTTCTTGGTCTTTTTCAGATCCCAAAATTGCATCAGAAGCCTCTTTTGAAAAACTTGTAGCAGCAGCTAGAGATTCTGATTCCGAAACAACACCAGAGTGAATCGAGTTATTATCAATAGCAACAGTGACAACTTCCTCTGTCATGTCAGTAGCCTTTTTATCCTCTTTCAAAGACACATTCTTGGTTTCGGTTTTAAGGTCTTGTATATTTCCTGACCAAGATGATACACCACTGAAATCAATAAAGTTGGTAATATCAGAACTTGGATCAAAAAGAGCATTATGATCCGCTGGTTCAACTTCACCTGTAGCAGCATCTTGAGTGGGACTATTTGGGTTTGCTAAATCAACAGATTCTGTTGTTTGGGTAAGATCAGTTGCCATATCAACATTACCTTTGTGTTCGTCGATTTCCATTTCCTTTACATTATTGGAACCATTAACATCAGCTTCAGCTATTGGAACATCTTGGATTTGTACCACACTTGCACCAGCAGATTCATTGCAAGCATTATCCAAAGCAACACCTACTTTAACATCCTTTCCCACCTGTTCCTCTGCCGCATAATCGATTTCCATAGCTTCTCCGTTTTCTTCTTGTTGATTAACATTAGCTATTTCTTCTTCATTATTTATTTCAGCAGCAGAGCTAACTTCCATAACAGTACCTAGATTACCTTCACTTGTCTCCTCTTTCTCTTCATTGTCTTGTTCACTATCAACACCTGTTTCATTAGTTGATTCCTTCTCTTGATCAGCATTCTCTTCCGCACCAGAAAGCATCTCACCATCAACCAAACATTGCTGGGTCTCTTCAGTTTTAGCATTGTTTCCAGCATTACAAGCAGCACCATTATCTTCAACTTCACATTTTCCATTCCACTCAACTTGAGACTTAGCCGTCTCATCATCCATTTCAACCTCACTATCTCTCGGTGCATCATCAGAAAGCTCAGAGCTCTCTACATCATCTACCAGTTTCACCTCAACAGTTCCAGCATCAGAGCTTTTTGTTTTGTCAACCACACCACTCTCCTCATCAACAGTATCATCAACACTTACAACAACAACGTTCACGTTTTCAACAGTATCCTCTACTGTGGTTACATCCTCATCATCAATTAGGGTTTCAGTTTTAGTATCCTTACCAGCTTTCTCCATAACCTCACTGCAATCACCAAAAAACTCACTTTCCTCTCTCGGATCCTCCATATGAAAGATCTGGTTGCAATTCGAAAATTACTCAATACATATACATCGATGGATCTTATATACAAAACAGCTAAATTAGCATTAAAAAGTTCCAGATTTTATTGAACCCAGAAACGAAATTAAAAACGAGAGAGCTAAAACTGATGTAATTACCTCAAAAAATGATGTGTGGATTGGAGAAGAGAATCAAAAGGGAAGGGCTTGGGCCTCAGTTACAGAGACCTGTGTATGTGTGAAGAAGAAAGGCGATGCCCTAAGAGAGAGTATCACGCGATCCATTCAGTTAAAAGTTAAAACCTCAATTTTTCACAATTGTTGTTTTAACCCCTGAAGTCTAATTATTTTAACTTTAAAGATCAAACTTTTCAATTGTGACTAAATGAACCTTTTGCATTATAAATATAATTAATAATTAATAATGAACCACATCATGAGCACATGAGACTATGACTGACATCAAATTAATAACATGACCAACTTGTGCATACATGTGTGTGTGTCAACACAAGCTAGCTAGATGGTGAACACTTTGACTAAATGTCAAAGAAATGTTGGGTCGTATGAAATGGGTTAGGCCCAACAGATGGATGAGGCCCATTGTATAAAGTATAAACCAATAGCATAACTTTAAATAAATAAACTAATTATAGAATTTAAATCCCAAAGACATAAGCACCAATCATTTAACCTCTCACAAAATAGCAAACATTTTTTAACCAATGAAAAATTAAAAATTAATAACTTAAATACGAAACATTACAGCAGTAAAAAAAAAAGAACATAACCAAAATTACTTTGTTTTTCTCTCTTGATTGAGAGAAAAACAAATTAAACAAACAAAAAAATTTAATTTTTCTTTGCTACTCAATTTTTTATTCTCTGATTCAGGAAGAACCATTTCAAGTGGTAAAAAAAAAACATTTTCCTATGAATTTTCTTGTAGATTTTATTATAATTTTTTAACTAATTTTTTTTAACTAAAAAAATGTTTTATAGAAATGTCTCAAACCGATGGAAGAATGGAAGGTTGGCTTTATACAATCCGACATAACCGGTTTGGTCTTCAATTTTCTCGTAAAAGATATTTTGTTCTTCTAGACAATAACCTTACAAGCTTTAAAACTGTACCATCCGATCACAATCAGGTTTTTGTCTTTGTCTTTTGCTTAGAGTACTATTATGAGAGTGTACATGCAACGTATGAGCCATAGTTTTGTTTATGTGTAGGAACCTGAGAGAAGAGCATCTCTAGATTCATGTATTCGTGTTACTGACAATGGAAGAGAGAGTTTCAATAGGAAGGTATCATAGTTTTACATATTAATTAATAAACTTTTATTAATTTCTTTATTTTATATAAGTTTTTTGAGTATATTTTTTCATGTTTTGTTTTCAGATACTTTTCATATTCTCTCTTTACAACACTTCAAACCATTTAGATCAACTAAAGGTTTGTTTACCATGATTTGTTTATTACATCTCCGGCTTCAACAACCGATTCAACCATTTTAGATGTTTTAATTTCTTTTTTTTGGTATAATAAAAATCTACAAACTAATATTAATTTGTAAAAAATAAAGCAAAAAGCACTAGTTTAAAAAAAACATATAAAATTTTGAAAAAATAAATTTAAAATACGTCACTAAATAAAAAAAATATTTATAAACTATTGAATGTTCTAGACGACAAGCTTCTTGTTTTTGTCTTAATAATGAGTTAGTTTTTTTAATACATTGAACAGTTGGGAGCAAGTAGTCCTGAAGAAGCAGCTAAATGGATTCGATCATTACAAGAAGCTTCACAAAAGGTTTTATATAAACATTTTCAAAACGTTAGAAGATTTTAAAGAAGCATAAACATTGGATATATTATGTTTTTTAGGGTTTGCCATTTCCGGATTGTGAATTTGTATCTCATGCTGAGAAAGGACTTGTGAAACTTGATGTATCAAAGAGATCAAGACGTAAAAACTCAGTGGACTGGACAAATCATTCATCGATAAATCATTCATTATTAAATGTAGAAACTGTAGCAGCTGAAACTGTAGCTCATGATGTTATTGCACCTTCTCCTTGGAAAATTTTTGGATGCCAAAATGGTAAGAAAATGTTACTTTCTTATATGAGATATAATTTAATCTTTTTAAGTAATATTTAAAAAATCAATGATGATTTTTTTTTTTGTCCATAACTAATATATTAGATTTTTTTGGTCATTATATTGAGATATTAGAGAGTAATATTTTTTAAAAAATATTGCATTGACAATATAAAACAATAATTAATTTGAAATAAATTTCAAAACGTAAAACCACATATATTTTATTTTTCTTTATATTTAATTATATATATTTTTACTGATCATTATATTGAAATAATAAAGATTGATTTATTTTTATAAAAACTGCACTGAAAATACAAAACAATATTTAATTTGAAATACATTTCAAAACTTAAAACTATATACATAAATTATTTTTCTTTATAAACTTGCGATGCAAGAAACACTAGCCTTAACAAAGCTTTTGATTTTTAGGTTTACGCCTTTTCAAAGAAGCCGAAGACATGGATTCCCGTGGAAGGGTAAATAATATTTATTCATTTATTTATCCATCTCATATCAAACTTAATTTCTTTTGTTAAAAAATCCATGCAGCATTGGGATGATCATCCAGCAGTAATGGCTGTTGGTGTCATTGATGGTACTTCAGAAGATATTTTCAATACATTAATGTCTCTAGGTCCTTTAAGATCAGAGTAAGCTCTATAACTTTAACCTAAAACTATGTTGTTCACTATTAGAATAGATACCTTGACTGACAAGAAACCTAGCTTAAACTAAGAGGTATTACATTACTTGTAGATGGGACTTCTGTTTCTACAAAGGTAAAGTGGTGGAGCATCTTGATGGACACACAGATATTATCAATATCCAGTTATATAGTGATTGGTTGCCATGGGGAATGAATAGAAGAGACTTATTGATGCGACGATATTGGAGAAGAGAAGAAGATGGAACATATGGTAGACTTAGTTCTTGAATAAATTTTGATCTTTTGAATGTTTTAGGGTTTATAACATTCTCTAACATCACTCGACTATATCGCAGTGATACTTTGTCATTCTGTGTATCACAAGGATTGCCCACCAAAGAGAGGATATGTCCGCGCTTGTGTCAAAAGTAAAGTTTCTTACTTAGATACTATTATCTGGTTTTCGAATCTCATATCAAGGGTTCTATACTTGTTATGTAGGTGGTGGTTATGTGGTAACTCCGATGAACAAAGGGAGACAGTCATTAGTTAAACATATGGTAGCTATTGATTGGAGAAGTTGGAACTTGTCCATGAATCCTTCTTCTACAAGATCTATAACTATCCGTGTGGTTGAGAGAATTGCGGCTTTACGCGAAATGTTTAAAGCAAAACAAGGACATGGGTTTACCGAGTTCGTGTCAGGAGAGTTCATGGATACCAAACCTTGCTTTTCCAACATTTTACCTCTTAAAAAAGATGTTGATCAAGAGACTGTGAAGGCTGAGGAAATGGATAAACCTACTCCAGCACGTAATAGTTTAATGGACTTAAATGATGTTTCGGATGAGTTTTTCGATGTTCCGGAGCCTAATGAGTCTGAGTTTGATAGCTTTATTGATAGCTCTCCTTTTTCACAAGGACATCAAGTAATTTTTTGTGTTTAAAGCAATGACTCTCATCACTTTGTTTGTGTATCAAACTAATCTGAAATATGTGTGTTTCAGATTAAGATACCATCACCAGCCGGTTTTGTCAAGAAACTTCAAGATTTAGCTAATAATAAGAAAGGCTATATGGATTTACAAGATGTGGGATTTGAAGAAACTAAAACATTCTTCTATGGAGCTACTCTTCAAAATGATCCGACTCTCAATCTGCCTTGTAGTTGGTCTACTGCGGATCCATCGACATTTTTGATTCGCGGAAAGAATTACCTAAAGGATAATCAAAAGGTAATCCATTTTCTAGTTACCAAAATGTATATATGCAATTCTAAAGTCGGACAATGGATCTTAGTAATATATAAAAGATATGAGTTAATTCATTCATTATTAGACGATTTTGAGTTGTAAGATCATAATCTAACAGATAATGTATGATACTTCTAAAATGATAGGTAAAAGCAAAACGCACATTGATGCAAATGATTGGAGCGGACTGGATAAGTTCGGATAGTCGAGAAGATGATCTTGGTGGTCGAGTAGGTGGTTTAGTTCAAGAATATGCAGCAAAAGGAAGCCCTGAGTTTTTCTTCATTGTTAACATTCAGGTGACTTTGAGATCTTGTATTTCTAAACAATCATAATAGTTAAAATAACACTAATTAATAACAAATATATAAAATTCAGGTCCCTGGTTCAGCTATGTACTCTCTAGCCTTATACTACATGCTAAAAACTCCATTAGAAGAGCATCCATTGTTAGAAAGTTTTGTAAATGGTGATGATGCTTATCGTAACTCGCGGTTTAAACTCATCCCACATATCTCCAAAGGTTCATGGATTGTGAAACAAAGTGTTGGCAAGAAGGCTTGCTTGGTAGGTCAGGCACTTGAAGTCAACTATAGACGCGGCAACAACTACTTGGAGGTAAAAACAAAAACATGAATAAAAGAAGTTTGATATTTTATGTGATTTGAATAATGAAACTTATAAATGTTTATCAGCTTGATATTGATGTTGGATCTTCAACTGTTGCAAGAGGTGTAACCAATCTTGTTCTTGGTTATCTTAACAATTTGGTTATAGAAATGGCATTTTTGATACAGGTAAAAACTAAACGCAATAGATTTTTTTAAGCGCATCTAATTATAAGATAATAATGACGAGTGTCGTCCAACTATTTTGGATATTTTAGATTAAATTTTTTTTTAATCCAAAAATATGTTCAAAAAAGTATTTACATGTTTAATATATATTTTCAACTCTACAAAACAAAATTTTAAATTATAAAAAAATTAGTTTAATAAAAAAATATATAAAATATTTAAAATTTGAGTTTAAGATATATTATTGTACTAAAATTTTAAAAAACGGCTATAACCTAGATGACTACCTAAGTGGTCTATCCTCATATCGGATCTGACCATTTTTAATGTTTTTTTAACATGATTCAGGCAAATACAGAAGAGGAACTACCAGAGTTACTACTAGGAACATGTCGGCTTAATAATCTCGATGTTTCTAAATCTGTAAAAGAAAGATGAGTCATTCTCAAGAACATGCAATAATGCAGGCATGCAGGAGCAAAAGACATCTCTTATAAAACCAAGCTGTGTTTTTGATGTGTGTTCTTTAACCATTTATTTCTCATATCAACTTGAAGTAATGTAACAGTAGTTTTGTTCTGTGTTGTCTGATCCAACACTGATAAGACTGAAACACCTTAAGAGCAGTCCAGTTTAACACTTTGTAATAAAAATAAACAGAGGAACGAGTTTGTTACGTAACACTCAACAGCTCTGATTTATAAATGGTTCGATTGTAATAAACGTTGAACATGTCAAATACAATTTGATACGTAAAATTTTTAATTAAAAGTATATGTTAAGTTTTCTAATGATATTTGTAATACTCCGACCGCCACCGCACCGTCTGTGAGCACACCAATGTCCCATCTAGATCCGTGGACGACCATATATCTTCTCTAGGTCTATTGGGCCTCCACGTTCTCCCTGGACCCATTGGGTCTCACCCTCGTCCGACGGTCGGTGCATTATTTTTCTGAGACTCAAGAAATCTTTCCCTGTGCGTTGGCCTCACTTACACAGTACCGACAATCACTTCCCGGTAGGTCATCCATCCTATTACTACTCCAGGCCAATCACGCTTAACTGTAGAGTTCTGAATGAGTGGTTGACCGAAAATATAAATGCATTTTTGTGATATAGATATCCAAATCAAATGTATTAAGTCTCTTCAAAATAGGGTGTTACAATATTGAAGTTATGAAACTATGTATTATATTAGAGTGAGTGTGATTAATGAATAACAAATGTAGGGTTGAATAGTGTTACGTGCCTTGGAAAGTAAAAGAGTCTATTTCATGTGGGTCATATACATTTTCTCCGGTTTAGCTGTCGGTACCGACACATCTCTAACTATTCATCTGTTTTTGTTTTTATTTATTTTTCTTTGTTTTTTTTTCTATCAATACCTAAGTTCATCAAGTTGGTAAGAGATCGAGTTCATATTGCTTGAGACTTTGTGTTTTTGTTTTATTCTCATTTTTTCGTTATATTTCTTTGTTTTGGACATGATATATCATGGATCATAAACACCCTGTTAAAAAATTCAACACTCAGAAGTCAATACATATGATATTTATAAGTAGGTATGGACGGAAAGATTCATAATTTTTTTATTATTGGTGATTCGTTTTGTCTTAATCAAATAATTAATTTTTTTGTTAATGCTTATATTTAATTTACATATTTTAAATATATATATTTTAAAAAACTAACATAATTTTTTTTTATTTTGTTAAAAAAAAAGTAAAACAAATCTCTATTTTTTTTCTATGATTCCTACTTTTTCTCTCCTCCTCACAAAATTTCTATTTTTTTTTCTATATATTAAAATTTCTGTACCTTTTTTATATCTATTTTTGTTTATCTTTTATTTATTCATCAAATTTTTTTAATTCTGATAATTTTCAATTTTTATCTTCTCTCTTTTTATGTTATTCTAAAAAATATTTACAGAGTATATAAAAAAAATCAATAGATCGCAAGATCTATTTTATTTATATAATTCAATTTTTATGACGTTTATTAAGTTTATGTTTATAAATTATATGGAGATGAAAAATAATTTACTCCTATATTTCTGTTATTTTTGGTTTAGTTTTTACATAATACTATTTTTTTAATTTTTTTCTTTATTTTACTAATAGCTATTTTTAAAATTTTATTTTTAATATTATAGGTTATAAATTATACCTATAATTTATACTATCACATGCTTAATACTAGTGTATATATATTAGCTGAAAGACCAACAAAAAGCAACGCAACATGAATATTATTATATTGTATTCGTCCACCAACTAAAAAAAACAAAGAAACTACACCGACGAAAATGACAACAGATTTATGAAAAAATAATAATATGTGAATCTTTCACAGTTTCACTACTTGTGATTATGTGACAAAATATTATAACTTATATCACATCAAATAATATTATCTATAATTTGTATAATATAATATCAATCGTGACACCTTTGAGTACAAACATTTATATTTACTCAAATCAATCAAGTGAATTGGCCCCGGAAGAAATAAATTAACATGTTTATGTCTGGAATACGTCATGGCTAACAATATTGATTTATAATTTTATATATCCCTGGACATTCGGTTTATTCGGTGTAAACGGTTCGGTTTTTCGATTTGTTCGATTTTCAAAAATTAGTTCTGAAGTAAAATCGATTTGTTCGATTCGGTTTTAGGTAAAAAAAAATATTTCCGAATTCAATCCGATTAACCCAAATAAACCGAATAAATCTAAAAATTCACTTTTCGATTCGGTTTATTCGATCTGTTCGGTTTAATTTACACCGAATAAACCGAATATGAATTCAA
>KE159039.1:279241-303002 GCA_000411055.1 Leavenworthia alabamica | reverse complement strand
CGAACAAACCGAAACCGATCTAGTTCGGTTCGGTTTTCGGTAAACCGAACCGAATTTCCAGAGCTAATTTTATATGTCAACATGTGTGTTTTATGAGCTCTCATAAGTCCAAAATCTCTACATCAGTAATTATATAACATCATATAAATTTCTCTAATATATTCAAATATTATTTTTCTATATAAACCTATATAGCAAGAACATAACATGCATTATAGTGGTTTTATGGTGTTTATATTAGTGAAACTACATTAAACCCGGTTAAATCTTATCTAGTTACATCTACAAAAATGGAATAAAAAACCACACTTATCTTTTTATGCTAGTTTTTTTTTAATAATGATTTTGCATACAGAAAAAAAAAATATATATATATATAAATTTTTGTTGTCTTTAGTTCAAATACCATGTGATTACAAAACTGCTTTACAACAATTTTCAGAAGTTCATGAATAGTCCAAAATCACATAAAATAATTGAATAGTATAAATACACAAACATAAATAAAAATATCAGAATAAAAAAACAGTGCATGTGGCTTATTATAAAGTAGTAGTAGTAGTAATAATTGAACTGATCCATTGATCAAAGGACTTGTTAGAGTAGAGTGATTATATACGTACACTTAGTGTCCTTCCTCGAGAGAGCTAGGACCCACACAGTCACATGATCTAACGTGGAGATTGTTGGCTTGGCTAGTGGCTACGTACGTGTTTGTTACCTATTCGTCTGAGTTATATGTCAGGAAGAGAGAACTGATCCCTAGGCAAAACCATGTGATTTACTTAATGAATTTATAATTTCAATTTGGATCTTTTTTAATCTTCTTTGTTTATTTAAAATAGGTATAAAGACTTATAATAATAGTAAAATGCGCGTGGGGCCAGTCCTAATCGTATCTTCTCACGTATTTAGACAAAAGGTGTGTCCTAATGAAAACATGGGGTCTTACTTGCTCGCAAGTCACCCGCGCGTCCTTGCCTGTTCTGTGTGCACATGTTAACTCCACCGACTCGATACGTATACGGTCGTAGATCGTATAGAATACATTATCTAATACGGTCAGATCCAAATAGTAAAAAAATTTTTTTAAAAATCTAAATTTAAAATATTAAAAGAAATAGTAATTCTTTTTAATACCGTCATTTATATTTTATAAGATAAAATTATATTATTATTTTTAATTAGACATAAATATCATTTTTTTATTAGAATTATATTTTAAATTTAATGTTAGAGTTGAGTATTTAGTGGTTGAGTTTAGTTTTTTATTGTTTCGATTGAGTATTTAGTACTTGAGTTTAATATTTATTGTTTGGGTTTTATATAAATTTTTAAAAATATAATCTAATTTTTAATTTAATNAATTTTTAAAAATATAATCTAATTTTTAATTTAATTAAATTATTAAATAGTAATTTTGTCTTAAATTAATTTTAATAATATTTATGAAAATTAAACTTAATTTGGTGGTATTTAAGAGAATTACAACAAAAAAAAATTTAGAGTTAGATATTCAGATTTTAGCAGATATCTATCTTCGTCCCGTTTAATATCTAGAGCTAAAATATTTTGATACCTGAATTCTTTTTTCTTTGAAAAAAATAGACGTCCACATCTTGAATCATGTTTTGAAATCTTTTACGAAATCGGATCTAAATTTACCAAAAAATTCAAAATATCCGAATTTTTTATAAATCTAATCCCTAATTAACCAACATTTTGGAATATTTATTACTATATCTCACTCATTTTTTATTTATAAATGATGTGTGACAGATTTGTATTACTTTTGTGATAGAGGTGTCAATATTTCCATTTATTATATTTTGGATTTATAGGATATGGACACATCTAAGAGTAGTTAGCTTCGTTTAGTTGTGTACTTAATGAGATCATAGAAAGAAATCTTTTGAGGAGTTTAGCCTTTCTAATATAAAGCATCGAAATATGATAATATAAAATTAAGGTTTTTAATTCTTTAATAAATATTTGGATTTAACATTTTCTGTTTTTATATATATGATAATGAAATTCCGGTTAGAACTAAAAATATTTGGAAACTAGTTTTTTTTCTTCTAAATAAATATACTCTTTTTGATAGAATAATAAGCATGCATTTAAATGAATGAAAGGTCATTATAATGCATGAAGTGATCTCAAAATACAACCATTGTCATATGATATTTATATGTATTTTTTTTATTAACTCGGATTAATCTAGATAAATTTTTAATATATTTTTAATTAATTCTAAAATCACGAAGAGTCATGTAAATATCCGTAATACTCAAATATTTGTGATGTAGTTGCTAGAATTCGAACTCAGAAAGATAAGTTTTTAATCTTTTTTCTCGTTTCTATTTACAACTAGCCCGCACCGTCCGAGCTATGCATAAGTATTTGTATCAAATGTTACAAATATAAATATAAAAACTGATAGTTTATGGAGTAAAGTCCAAGTTAGTTACTTCAAAATGAGTACTAAAAAGGAAGAAAAATAAAATAAAAAGAAAATGCAAAAGATATTCTTAGAAAATCAACATTAAATTAAATAGTTATCATTTTTTTGTTTTTCTTTAGAAAAGAGTGTGGTTGAAGTAAGGAAGCTAAAGAGTATAGTTGAAGTTAGCTTAAGAAACTAGTGATATAGATGATATATCAAACAACTCATTGCATATGTCTAAGAATGTGAAGTTCTTTGGCTTTTGAATTCATTGTGTCTTTGATTTTTTTTTTGGTGATGCTTATTTTGTTCTCCACAAATTATTATATTATGTTATTGAATTGACCAATTAAGTTAAAATCATAATTTGTTGTATAATCATTTGTTTAGTAAGACTAGAGACTTAGAAACAAATCCTTATGATGATATCTCTACCAGAAAAAAATGAATATCTTAACAAGAAATTATCAACCTTTCATCAATTATAGGATTTCCGAATCGTAATATTCGGCCTCAAATATAAGACCAAATTCGGATATCCGGGCAGATATTTATAATTTTTTTAAATACTTTGGATCTTGATATATTTTAAAAATTTTATTATCTGAATTTATATCAAAATTAAAATTTTTAATATATAGATACGGATATTTGAGCGGATCCAGATATCCGAGTGGATCCGGATACTTGTTAACCAGACTACTCACAATTTTTTTTTGTTTATAATTTTTAAATATTCTAATAAAATGAAGTAATATCAACTAAAGTTAAATAATAGAAATTCCACATTACATATACAAGGAAATAACTGAATAATACCATAGTATTTAGTACTTTAATAAAAATCTTAAAATATTTATTTTTTTGAAAAAAAGAGATGCAAAGTGAAGTCATGTTTCATAAAGCCTACAAGTAATAGACTTTTCCAACAAAAAAAAAAAGTCTAATACTTTGATTTTGCAAATTACAACACGTATTCTATGGCGAAAACTATGGGAATAATTTTATTTTATTTTTAAACAATGTAACAAAAAAAGAAAAATAAATAATATATAAAATTGGAAATACAAAGAAAAAAAATGAAATTACACATGTACGCGTAAACATCGTATATTTTTCTTCGTGTCATTTCACCTTCACATCATCTCATTGACTTTTCTAATGCATAGGAGCAAAACCATGAATGACTAACAGTAACTAGGGCTGGACATTTGGGTAAACAGATCAGGTTCGGTAAAATTTATTCGGCTTCGAATATATCGAATTTAGGAGTGTAATATCCATAGAATAATTTTTGTCGGATTCGAATTCGGATATAGATCAGTTTCGAGTGAAGAAATATTAAAAAATAAATTATTAAATTTAAAAAATATTAACTAAAATTTTACAAATATACCTAAAAATTTTAGAATAATTTAATTACATATATATATAATTAGATTTCGGATATTAACCGATGGGTTCGGATTCGGATACGGGTTTTCGGGTTTAAGAGTCTAGCACCCAATGAATTAATTTTTTGGAATCGGATTCGGATTCGGATTGGGTACTTCGGGTTGGTTATTTTGCCCATACCTATCTATAATTATGCATGTATTACTTAACTTTGACCTAAAAATAAAATAAAAAATCATTATTTTACTATTTAAAATTGAAAAAAAAAATCTGAACAAAAAAATTGTGTTACAAATACAAAAAATAAAGCTTTTTTGATAACATAAAAATATATAAATAAGAAGTTGATATAAAACTTTAATTTAAACCCATTTCTTTAAGAAGTAATATTCACATAAACAATTACTTTTTAAAACAAATAAAACATTTGAACAACTAAGTAAGGTTAATGAATTAAATCATATATTTGGTAAAGTCTCAATAAGAAATGGAACCCACATGAGATTGGTAATAATGAATAAATTGGAGAGAGACTTCCACATGAAGACAATGTAAGAAAATGGTAAAATACAGCTAGCAAAAATAAAATAAAAAGTATTTGTCATCATACCTAACTCTTTATAATAATAAGAGATGAAGCCATTGTAGTCTTCATTATTCTTCAACCATTTTCTCAAAATTATTCACTCTTCACTCCTTACTAACCAATCTCTTCTCTCTTTTTCTATATTCTTGTATTCTCAAATTTGATTCTTTTTTTTATATTTATCTTTCTTTCATAGGATTTGGAGAGCTCTAAGAACAAAGGTTTGAGTTCCTTCTCATTGTTCATTTTGGCTTTTGTTTTTTTTTTCTTTTTTTTTCTTGAGAATTCTTGATTTTGAAATGGGTTTTATGATTCTTTGTGTTCAAAATTTGGTTAAAAATGTGTCGGTGGAGACAACTATTTTTTTTTTTGTAACTAAAATTTTTATGATTTATCTTGTATTTTTTTCATTTCATACAATAATTCTAAAAAATTTATATATTTAATTATTTTCGTATTTATAAAAAATATGGAATACTAAAACAGAAAAAATCAAGAATGCTTAGTTGAAGGTAATTTTTAAATTTCCTAACCTTTTTAATCTTAAAATATAAAAAATATTGAATTGTGTGCACATAGAATAGAATGGTCCTAATTATTATTAATTCTTCATAAAAAAAATCAAAAAAGGTGGGCCAAAGAATGTTCATTTTCAAATTTGATTTTTTAAGTTGGTTTCCAATATTTTCAAAATTATCATATGTCATTATTATCGTCTAATATATATCATTCATTTTTATTACCCATCTCTCATATATTATTATAAATTGTTTTTTTTATAGTTTGAAATAATGATTGGACAAAGCTTCCCGGAGGATCTTGATTTTGGCAACTTCTTTGATAACATTGATGATCTCATTGATTTTCCCGGTGGAGATATCGATCTTGGTTTCGACTTAGGTGACTCTGACTCTTTTCCTTCAATCTGGACCACTCATCATGACACGTGGCTTTCTGCTTCTGATCCTCTCTTCTCTTCCAACACCAACTCCGACTCATCGCAAGAACTCTATGTTCCGGTTAGTTTTCTGTTAAAATACGCCGTTCTTTTCTGTCTTGTTTTATGCTAACGTACGCACTTTTCTTTGTTTCTGTTTATTTTAGTTAAATTAAATTTGTTTTTAGAGTGTAAATTGTTTCTGTATACTCCTTTTTTATTTTATATTATGTTTTGTTTAAAATATATTTTCTGAGAAAATAATTTTATTCTAAAAAAATTGTGTCATTTAATGTATAATATAAACAATTTAACTAATTACAAAAGTAATTATATATTACTAATGGTCACACAATATTTTATAAAATTACAATACATTGAAATATGAAAAAAACTCTAAACATCTTATATAATTAAATAGATGGAATATTAATTTGTTTAACAAATGTTTTGTAGTTTTATGCTAACATACATACTCTTCTTTGTTCTGTTTATATAGTTAAAATCTGTTTTTTTTTTTGGCGGTAAATTATTTCTTTGTCTAACAATGTTTCTTTTGATTACAGTTTGAAGATATAGTTAAAGTGGATAAGCCACAAAGCTTCATAGATGAATCTTTGGTTGTAAAGAAAGAAGATTCATTTTCAATAAACACAGATTCATCATCTTCTCATAATAGCCAATTCAGAACCTCAAGTCCAGTTTCAGTTCTTGAAAGCAGTAGTTCCTCATCCCAAACCATTAACACAACCTCCATTGCTCTCCCTGTAAAACAAAGTCGTTCACGTACAAAACGACCTCGTCCAATGGTCCAAGACAAAGATCCTCTCATTATTAGAATACCAAAACAGTTTCTCTCTAACCACAACAAGATGATCACTAAGAAGAAGAAGAAAGCTAAGGTTACTTATTCTTCTTCAGCTAGGATTGATCTTGAAGTCAATGGAAACAATCTTGATTCGTGTTCTTTAGGGCAAAGTCAAGTTAGGAAGTGTATGCATTGTGAGGTTACTAAAACACCACAGTGGAGGTTTGGTCCTATGGGACCAAAGACTCTTTGTAATGCTTGTGGTGTACGTTATAAATCAGGAAGGCTTTTCCCTGAGTATCGTCCAGCTGCTAGTCCAACGTTTACACCAGCTCTTCACTCAAACTCTCATAAGAAAGTGGCTGAAATGAGAAGCAAGATATGTAGCAATGGCAATGATCTGCAAGAACTGATTCCGAACAATGTCTTTCTTGGTGTAGAAGAAAATGGAGAAAGATGATTTGGTTTTGAAGTGTTAAAGTGATGAGGAGTAGAGTCAGTGGAGCTAGAGAAGTTATCAGAAGATTTTGAAGAAATTAGAAAAAAAAATTAGGTGTTGAGTTTATATTAAATCTTCTTCTCTTTTAATTCTTATTGTATTTTTTTTTTCTTTATTTAGTTGATTTGTTTAGTTAAAAGATTTGTTTTTTTATGTTTTTGTTAAAATCCAATGTTATAAATGATTAATTATTAAATGGTTTTGGGTTCTAATTCTAAAATAATCGATAATTATAGATTAAATGATATAAAAGTTTTCTAAAATGTTAGATGTAGTTCTGTGGTCATGAAGAATTTATATATCGTAAAGAATATCGTATATGCAAAACAGTTCGTAAAATATCCGAATATAATAAAGAAAATTTATTATCATGAGAATGTCTTACGTAAAAAAACCTTTTATCGAAAAAATTTGTATCCTATCTATCTATGATTCTAAATTAAGTTAAAAGTTTTTTTTGTTAATTTACCAACCTTCTTTTACTTAATTAAGTTAAAAATCCCTTTCCATATTATAATTCCTACATGGGTTTTTTTGTGTCTTTTTCTCTTATATAACTATTTTTCAACATATTTAAATTGCTACGCAATTATGTAAATAAGTGAATGATTTTATCTTCGTTCTCACTTTTTTTTATTTTTAGACCATAAAAAAAGTGCAAAAATAACTAACTCGATTGGACAATATAGCTTCCTTCATTCACAATTTTGATTATTTTCACCAAACATATACTTTTCTCTTTTGTCTTAAAGTTATATACATATTCAATGGTATAGTTGGGTTTTGGCCTAACACATTATTACATATGTTATTTTTGAAACATTACATATGTTGTATATATATTTATAGTAGTAGACTTAGATAGAAGCCAAAGTATAACATCTTCCTCTTCGAGAACATGTGATAACAAAATTGTTTCATGGACCCAAAACTTTTCTCTTGGTTGTAACTGATAATATAAGGCCCATTACGGCCCATTTGTTTTTCTTAAAACCCAACAAAAAGAAACGGTTCGATGGTTTATTAATCTCGCCTTGTTAAGCCGTCTGGTAAAATGAGTAAAATAAATCAGTATTGCTTCTCTATCTTGGGAGGTCGTCAATGGCAGCTAGGTTTGTTTATTTGAGACGCGCTTTATCTCTCTTCAGTAACCAACAACATCGAATTCATTTTTCTCAAGGTTTCATCTTTTTTCTTCTCATCAACTTGCGTTATTTTTTCCTGATTAACTTCAATAATTTTGCTATGTTTTCAAACATGTATTCAAATTATAAATTAGTGTTGTTGTGTCTTGTGAGCAGTATTAGTTGTTGTTATAAAATATATGTTTTTCGTCTTCCTTGTGAAATTTGGAGGAGTTGTATTTTATACTTTGCTTGGTGTTTTTGGCCAAACATAAGTGGTGAATTTTTTTAAATAAGAATTATGAAAAATTTGTGATTTTTTATTTCTTGGGTTTTGAGGGAAGATATTGGTGTTGGGTTGTTTTGGGAGCTTTAGGGCTTTGGGATATTAATGGTCATGACTGATGATTACTCTTCTTAGTCACATGTTTAACATGGAGTTTATGAACTTTGCTTTTAAGTGTTAAGTTTCTGAGTCTTGTTTTTTTCTCCTGGATAAGATGTATTGGCATGGTGGATTAAGTTAGTATTACAATACCTGCATCTGTAGTTTAAACATTGTTTGCATCCCTATCTGGCCATTCTTCTCTTGATTTGAGCTCTTCATATGAAAGTACGCAATTTGTGATTATCAATACTTATATGTGTTAGCATGTACTATGTGTTGTTTTCATAATGAAATTTCAAAGTATAAGATCTGATATTTAATGCCTTCATTATCCTAGGAGGTTCTTATAATGGCCTGTTATGGTTTTCACTGTTTTAGATGAGAACAACAACTACTACTGTTAACTTATATCGATCTTTCTCATGGGTTTTTTAAATGATATCAACAGAACAGCTGTCGCTATCAAAGTCAGTCTTCAGCAGAAACAATGTTTATGGAAGATTGTTTCAGAGACAGTTATCTCTTACCCGTGAGGCTAATGAAGCCTTAGTAACAAATGAATGCAACTCTTCCAACTCTACTACTGAATTGGCCAAAGCTCCCTCCCCGGTGACTGCCTCTGAGGAACTGATGGTGAAGTACAAGTCCCAGTTAAAAATAAATCCTAGGCATGACTTCATGATGGTCTTTACTTGCAAAGTCTGTGAGACAAGATCTATGAAGATGACCAGCCGAGAATCATATGAGAAAGGCGTAGTGGTGGTACGATGTGGAGGATGTGATAATCTACATTTGATTGCAGACCGTCTTGGTTGGTTTGGAGAACCAGGAAGCATAGAGGACTTTCTCGCTACTCGTGGAGAAGAATTCAAGAAAGGATCCATGGATTCTCTTAACCTTACTCTTGAAGATTTAGCTGGAGACAAAATGTCCAATGAATAAAGTGAGAGAGATAGATCCTTTTTGCTTAACCATTATGGAACGGATCTTCACAGTATGTTCCAGTATTGTTTTTCCTTATTTGGTATATTCAAATGCATAAGATGTTTGCTACAATTGTGTGTGTTTGAAATGTTTTATAGAAATTAAGAGGTGGATTGGTTTAGGACTAAAGCAAAATCTTCCAATGGCTGAACATAACTGATAGAAAAAGAGGGAAGCTGTGAGCTTCTTGGAGCTCATTCAGCAAATCGAAGGTGTTGTAGCTTCTACTGTTCCAATGTAGATTATATATGTATAATATAAGAAACTTTGGATTGAGTCTAACAAAAGATCCTTATATATATAATCACAATCGTGCCTGCCTCCAACTCCCTTCTTCTTCCCCCAAGAAATTTTCAAATTCCTTTTTCTTTTTGAATCTGTCAAATCAAATATCATGTCTATATATCTTTTGTCTCCACTCTTTCTTCTTCTCTTCTCATTGCACCTTCGTGCTTTTCGGGGAGCCAGTTATGACTTCTTTAAACTCCTCCTCTGCAGTCAAATCGTCGGCAAAACACGCAGCTGAGTTGCTTCAGCAGCACTTAACTCCCAGCAATCACACATTATCTCTATCTTCTTTGTCTTCCTCGGCTTCTTCACCTTCTACACGCCGCTCTGAAACTCCTGTCCAGCAATCTCACTCTAAAGACTTGGACAATCACAATGGTCTCTTCATTTTCTTCTTCTCTCTTATTCTACAATTGAAAGTTGAGTTTTTTTTAATTGGCTTTTAAAGTTTTTTACTTCCGCATGAAGGAGGTCAAATTTGGAAATTGTTGATTCAGATTGGTTGATTTAATTGTTGGTTTTAGATGTTATTTGAATTTGGCTTTATGTTTGTGGCTCTTATGAAATGTACAATCTGAGTTATGTTAAATAATGCTATATTTTACAAAATTTGGCATAAATTATTGAATTTTTTCTATTATTATTTTGAATTTTCATACTTACTCTGTAGATCCAGGGAGGGTGAGAGTTTATGTAAGAGTTCGACCTCGAAATGAGGAAGAGCTTATCTCGGATGCTGATGTTGCTGATCTTGTTGAGTTACAACCAGATGTGAGTTAAGATCATTAGATTCTAACTAAGCCTCTTCCAATTCTATGATCCTTATTAAGTCCCTTTTTTCTTAATCTCTGCAGAAAAACAGGCTTAACTTGAGGAAAAACAACTGTAATTCTGAATCCTATAGATTTGATCAAGTCTTTACTGATACAGCTTCCCAGAAGCTAGTGTATGAAAAAGTTGCAAAACCTATCGTTGAGGTTATAAACTCTGATGTATAATAATTTATTAAAAATGTTGAGAATAAATGTTACTGATTGTTAATATCGACTACATGGTGAATCTGCAGGGTGTTATGAATGGATACAATGGTACCATTATGGCTTATGGTCAAACTGGAACTGGTAAAACTTATACAGTTGGAAAAATTGGTGAAGATGATACAGCCTACCGTGGTATTATGGTTAGAGCTCTAGAGGACATACTTCTCAACGCATCTTCTGCTTCTGTTTCCGTTGAGATATCTTATTTACAGGTTTGAAAGTACACATCTTCTGCTTCTTGTTCTGTGGATACACCTTGATTATATTTCGCCAAACAGGATTGTATATTTATAGAATATTACTACAGAACTTACATGTTTTTTTTGGCTGAAGATGGAAACCTTGTGAATTGTGAAATGAATCCATTCCTAATATCTCTATATTTCTTTTTGTAATTCACAGCTTTATATGGAAACTTTACAAGATCTTCTTGCACCTGAAAAATACAATATTTATATTAAAGAGGATGCTAAGACTGGGGAAGTATCTATACAAGGCGCTACATTAGTTAACATTCAAGATTTAGACCATTTCTTGCAGGTTTTGCAAGTAGGTGAGACAAATCGCCATGCAGTGAATACAAAGCTAAATACAGAATCCTCACGTAGTCATGCAATTCTTACGGTGTGCTTCCTCAGATTATTTGGTCTATATGCTTTCTTGTTCGTCAACAAAATCAATGAGTTGTATCTGCTGATCCATGAAATGTATCTACCTTGCAGGTTTACGTAAGGCGGGCTATGAATGAAGCAGGGACCAAGGGAGATAAAGCCATTCCTAAAGTAAGAAAGAGCAAACTGCTAATTATGGATCTTGCTGGTTCAGAGAGAATAAATAAATCTGGTTTGTACACCTTCACTTTCATATAAAACCATTCATGTTATATGAAGTAGTTTAAGGTGATTTATGTCCTCTCTAATTAAAGGTACTGATGGCCACTTGATTGAAGAGACACAATTCATTAATCTTTCACTAACATCTCAGGGTAAATGCATAAATGTATTATCTGAATGCAGTGCTCATATACCAACAAGAGATTCTAAGCTAACAAGACTTCTTCGTGATTCTTTCGGGGGTTAGCTTATATTTGTAATTTATAAAGTTGTTTGGTTTTCTGTTTTTGTATGGAACTCACAAACGTGACTCACTTCCATGTCTATACAATTTTCATATCTGCCTTGTTTCTGATACGTAAATTTTGAAATTGGTTCTTTTGCTCTGAACAAATAGGTTCTGCGAGGACTTCACTTATAATAACAATCGGGCCATCTGCACGATGTCATGCAGAAACCACTAGCACAATATTGTTTGGACAAAGTGTCAGTTTTCAAATTTCTCAGAAATTGTGTTGTTGATCCATGAGTTTAGTTTCTTAGCTATTTCTTTTGTTCTTGACTAGTTTAATCAGTAGAGTCTTTTATTTTCTGTTCCATGAAGTTTTTATTCTCTGCAGAATCTCTAATATTTAACAATTTTGCATCTTTCGAAAAAGTAATAAAAATCCTTTTGTCCATGTCTTCCTTTACAGGCAATGAGAATAGTAAACATGGTAAAGCTTACAGAAGAAGTCGATTATGAAAGTTTGTGTCGGAAGCAGGTGGACCAACTTAATGCAGAAGTTGAAAGACAAAACAAACTGAAGACTGTGGTACTGTTTTCTTTCTTCTATTTATCAGATACTCTTTGTTTACTTACAGTAATTGATATTCCTATGATATTTGTAAATATGTTGTTTATAATGTGAGGGGTAAATATGACTTACAGTTCCTGGAAAAGGAAAACGCTCGCTTGGAGATCCGCATAAAAGAACTATTGAATGAATTGCAACTGCAGAAAGATCAGTGCGATCTGATGCGTGACAAATCCATACAATTAGAGATGAACTTGATAAATACCAAGGTACACTTTGGATCAATACTTCTTTGTTATCGTCTCTATTAACTTCTTGGATATTTACTTAAAGGCCTGGCATCGTAATACACAATTTATTTATATTATATGATGATCTGCTCCACCAAAAGGTGTGGCGCGTAAATGTCTGCTTACTTGTTCAGATTTGGTCATATTCAAAAACATCCAACTATTGATTGTGGCTGATGAATATGTCTAACTATTATAAAATTCGTGTTGCCTAGGAAAAACTTGGTGAAGAGATTCGGGATACGAAAGAAAGGCTCCTTTTGGAAGAAAAGCAGAGAAAGCAAATGGAGAGTGAGCTTTCCAAACTAAAGAAGAACCTAAGTGAAAAGGAAATTGTAGTTGAGGTGAATTACAGTAAGCTTGTTTCACTTTATTCACATGTATTGTACTTCATGGTCTTGCTAAGTCCATTTCGTTTCACAGGATATAAAGGATGATCTTTCGAAAGGGTCATCAGAATCTGGAGCTCTAGCAGGCTCACAGAGATCACAAGAGTTGAAAAAGTTGGTATCTGGTCAGATAGCTACCGTGGCGAGACTTTGTGAAGAAGGCATAATTCTTTCCCATGGATCGAGCTCTTCTAGCTTAGGCATTCTTCTAATTGTGGGAGAATCCAATTGACACCTTCTCTACTTTCTTTCAGTTGGAATTCAGAACATAATGCAACGCATAAAGTCTGAAGATGTGGAAGTTCAAATTCAAGCTGTAAAAGTTGTGGCTAATCTACTCGCTGAAGGTAAAGTTTCATCTCTCTAATTCTATATTGGCATTTGTGAATAGCCTCAAGTTTTTATTTCCCTCTGCTACAAAAAAATAATTCTCAGTTGTTGAAATTTCTGATACACTTGTGCGTTGCCATAACAATGGATTCTCAGTTCATCCAGTTCTGTTATTTGACACATCTCTAGTTTCCAGAACATTACATTATTTTGTTTGTTCCTGAACCTAAACTGACTTGCATCATGTGTATGTATGTATTTAGAGACTAATCAGGTGGAGATTATGGAGGAAGGGGGTGTAGTAGAATCTTTGCTTATGCTAATCCAGTCATCTAAAAATCCAAAAATTCTTAGGTTGGCTTCTGGTGCAATTGCTAATTTGGCGATGAATGGTGAGCATTTCTCTTGGTGGTCCAAATGCGTTTATGTTATTGTTTGTTCATAAACAAGACTTTAGAAGTGTCATTTCTTTTCAATGCTTGTTTGCTTGCATGTTGGATCTGTAAGTTGCATTAGACAATTCTTGATACCATGGCTTCTCCTTGTTGTCAAGTTATTAAACTTGGTGTTGAAATGTGCTTCGTTTATTTCTTAATTGCAGAGAAGGGGCAAGAACTAATAATGAATAAAGGAGGTGCTCAACTTCTAGCAAAGATGGTGACTAAAACAGATGACCCTCATATTCTAAGAATTGCAGCTGCTGCACTTGCCAATTTATGCGGGAACGGTGAGCACAAGATTTAAGAATTTTGGTTCCGATGACTTATATTTATTAGACAATGTTTAAGCATATCTATTCATCTGCATCAAAACATATGCAAAAGCGAAGTAAAGAAGCTTTGGGTTAGGATGCTGTTAAGTACATACCTAACTCTACATACTGTTGTGTTTTGCACAAACAGAGAAGTGGCATAAGCTGCTGAAAGAAGAAGAAGGTATCAAGAGATTACTCACAATGGCACAATCTGGAAACATTAACATCATCGCTCAAGTGGCAAGAGGGATGGCAAATTTTGCAAAGTGTGAAACTCGAGAAATAATGCAAGGTGCGTGTAGTCATCATACCTCATAAATTTTCACATCCAGAGTCAATCACTATAACACATGGAGGAGTGTTATGTGTTGCAGGGCGTAAAAAAGACCGGTCTCTTCTCTTGGATGAAGGTGTTCTTGAATGGTTGACTTCAAACTCACATATTGGTTCAGCATCAATACAACATCACATCCATCTTGCGCTTTGCCATTTAGCTCAAAATGGTTAGCCTCTTTTCGCCACCCCGCTCTTTAGATCATGCCTAGTTCATTTGGATATACTAAACAATTCTTTTATCAAAAATTTGTGCGGTTGTAACACTTGACTAATATGTGTATCTCCTTCTTTTCTGTGCAGTGGAGAATGCGAATGATTTCAAAACAACCGGAAGCATAACTGAGATTACAAGAATATCTGTGGAGTCGAGTAGAGATGATATTCGAAGCTTAGCAAAGAAGATACTCATATCAAACCCTTACTTCTCCAGCTGAACAAGAGGTAAGGTGACTCACACAGATCCTTAAGCTAAGTCTGTGAGAATGTCAAGATTGATTGACCTTGTGATTGATTTGATAATGTCTCCGTTGTTAAATTTTGTGAGAAGTTTTCTTCAATATGTTCTTTGAATCATTTGTGAAACATGTAATAATTGATGAAACTCAAATGTCCATGTGTTCTGCTGTCAAGTAACCAACTCAAATAACAAGATTTAGATTAAGTAAGCTTACTAATAAAGGAATAAACTCAGAGAAAGGTTCATGAGTTAAGAAAGATCTTCATAAGTAGTAGACCAGCTACAAAAGATTTCAACATTGTATTAGAAAGCATTACTTTAATGATCATTTAATACTACTACCTTATAATCTGGTCCTTTGAAGTGTTTTCTCTTTGTATAGATTGATCTCCCACCTATCTTCCCCTGTTCTCTTGCCACAACTTTGCACCTACAATAATACCATAGGTTTAAAAAGAAGGTTAAGGTCAAAAACATTTTGGTTTTGAGTATGTGATAAGAAACAATCATTGTCTTTCAAATGAAGTGTGGAAAGTACCATGATTGATAAATGTAATGGTGTTATCATTGTTCTTTTTAATCTCTTCTTTGACTAATTTTGAAAGCTTAAGAGGTTTGTTTTCATTGGTCATACCATTTGAAGTATGAAGCTATATTGTTATTCAAATTATATGATCATTTCCTTTAGCCAATAAACTTGATTATACCAACTCACATCCACATACAAAACTCTTCACTAGGGATAGGCTCTGTTTGGAAAGTAATATATCTTTCTTTTTTTTGGTCAAACGTAAAGTAATATATCTTATATGTGAATATTAGTATGCAACAGAACAGAAGATAAATCATAAGGTTTAATCATTTAGAATTCACACTCACAAGATCAACTAATATCACCAAACAAGTTTCATAATTTGTCTTTGATAGCAGTGTTTGGATACACATAAAGACTCATAAGGTACTACACATTTCTATCTTTACATTCACTAGTTGAAAGGGATAACAATGTCGCCAATGTTGTTGTGCCATGGATCAGCCAAGTGAGTAGCCAGGTTCTCCAATGGTCCGGTTCCCGGGTAAGCTGATTGTTGCACACAGAATCCCACAAAAGCCAACAATGCAAGCCGACCTAACATACCCACCACAACATACATAACATTAGATATACACAAGTTTGATCAAGAAAGGTAAAGTTATGTGTGTGTACCATTCTTGATCTCCTTAACTTTCAATTCCTCAAACTTCTTAGGGTCTTTAGAGTATCCAAGAGGATCAAATGCACCTCCTGGATACTTCTTTTTCTCGGTGTCTTTCTCCATACTTCTCTGATGCTCAACAAATGCAATAGCTAAGAACTCAATGGCTAAAATTGTGGGTAAAGTACCCCATGGGACAGGGTTTCCCAAGTAAGTAGCTTGTCCTCCTGGTAAAGCTGCCCATTCTTGAGCCTTAACCCAGTTTCCATATCCTAATGCCTCTGGTACCAATATCCCAGGCTACAACATTCCCCATTAGATCAAACTTAACAAGACTAAACCTTTTGCTTTGACAAAGATTGGATAGTGAAACTTACAACAGCAAGCATAGCCCATCTACAATGGATGAGTTCAGATTCTTTGTATCTCTCAAGGTTCTCTGGTACTTCTCCTAGTCCAAGTGGGTCAAACCCAAAATCACTGCACCAATTATATGATGTTCACTCAATAACTTAAAAATCAAAACTTTTCATAAAAGACAAGACTTTTAATGTTACACGTATAAAAATGAATCAACAGAGACAAACCCATGATTTGATTCCAAATTGGTTGACAAAACAGAGTAAAAGGATTCAAATTTATGAGATATGGGTTACATACCCAGGAGCAGAACCATCTAGGTAAGCTGGTCGTGGCTCACCAGGCATCCAGTGAGCAGCCATTCTGATACGACCAACATTCCCGGCGTTGGTGAGAGGAACTCCGGCAGATACGAATTTAGACTTGGAGGAAGAGAGACGCGAAGGGCACACAGCAGCGATGCCGCAGCTCATGAGAGCGTTAGACGCCATTGTTAATCTGACCTCAGAAATATGATTGTTGCAAGTGTGTGATTGTAAGAGAGAGATTGATAGTATAAGTAAGGTTCTGTAAGATGCGAATCTAATTGCAGATTGCAATTGGCTAAACAGAGCTTGCATGGCTTTTTCATTGGGCCACGTGTCTTTTCTTTATCATGTTCTAATCTGCTTCTGTCTGGTTTTGGATAATGGAGGATTCTATGTTTATTACAGTTTTGCCATTGATCCAAGTCAAAGAGAATAACAATAAATCGTAATTGGGTTAGCGAATGGTTTAGATACAGACCCGAATATAAATCTCTGGTCTGATGGGAATATAATTGGGCTTATTATGGGTTGGGCTTTCACGTAAAACACGTTTTTTTAACAACATTATATACGAATTAATTTGTTAAAAAAATGTAAAGGTGATAAATAACTTCAATGATAATAAACCAAAACCAACTAGCTAGTTCATAAAAATTCACTGGGCCTATAGGCCCAACAATAGTTAAGCTTACTTACCAAATGTGAGACCCAAAAAGCCCATAAGAACTTCTTCTGCTTCTTCTTCATCTTCAACCTCAGTCTCCCATGTGAATTCCAAATCCTTATCTTCTTCTATTTCCTTACATTTCTCAACAAACATTCTTCTTCTGAAACTCACTTACCAAAAATTCAAACCTCAACAGACTAAATCAAGTAAAATCAAAATCCTCCACCATTAAAAGATGATACATCTTCTAAACTTCTCAAACACCATTTCCTTGCTCTACCTCTTCTTCTTCACACTTGTTCAATCCACTAAACCCCTAAACCTAACTCTCCCTCATCAACACCCTTCTCCAGATTCCATTGCTCTTCATGTCTTAAGGTAAACTACAAAATCTCAATCTACACTCTAATTTTCCCGGCAAAAAAAACCCTAACAACTTCATGTGTCTGTAAATCCACAGAAGTGTTAATGCATCTCTTACAAGAAGACAACTCAGCTCATCCTCCTCCTCTTGCCTTACCGGAAACCCAATCGACGATTGCTGGAGATGCTCTGACTCCAACTGGTCATCAAATCGTCAAAAACTCACCGATTGTTCAATCGGCTTCGGACAAGGCACACTCGGAGGCAAAAACGGTAAGATCTACATCGTAACAGACTCTTCCGACAACAATCCAACAAATCCAACACCAGGAACACTTCGTTACGGCGTAATCCAAGATGAACCACTTTGGATCATCTTCTCATCAAACATGATCATCAAATTAAAACAAGAACTCATAATCAACAGCTACAAAACTTTAGACGGTCGTGGCTCAACCATACACATAACTGGAAACGGTTGTTTAATGATTCAATACGTACAACATATAATCATACACAACCTTCACATCTATAACTGTAAACCATCACCAGGATTTGAACATCGTGGTAGATCTGATGGAGATGGGATCTCTATTTTTGGATCTCAAAAGATTTGGATTGATCATTGTTCATTAAGTCATTGTAGTGATGGTCTTATTGATGTTATAATGGGTTCAACTGCTATAACTATATCTAACAATTACTTTACATATCATGACGAAGTTATGTTGTTAGGTCATGATGATAACTATGGTCCTGATACAGGGATGCAAGTAACTATAGCTTTTAATCATTTTGGACAAGGGTTAGTTCAGAGGATGCCTAGATGTCGGAGAGGTTATATTCATGTAGTGAATAATGATTTTACTGAGTGGAAGATTTATGCGATTGGTGGTAGTGGTAATCCTACTGTTAATAGTCAAGGAAATCGTTATAATGCTCCTTCTGATCCTAGCGCCAAAGAGGTATATTATAAAATTTTACAGTTTTTACCATAGGTAACTTTTATTGTTGTAAGTGAAATAAGGATATATGAATATAAATTAGATAAATATAAACTATTAGATAAATATTTAATTATATAAAATATTATTTAAATATATAGATAAAAATTTGGATGTATTATTTGGTTAGTTCAAAATTGATAAATATAAATAATTATAAATTAAAATTAATTAAATATAATTTTTTAGTTAGATATAAATTTAAAATTTATGATATTTAGTTATAAAAATAAATACAAAAATTATATTTTAATTTTAATATAGTAGTAGATAACTTTCGGATATTCGACCGAATCCTAACCGGATCTGTTACGGGCATAGCATAAAAAGAATCTTATTTATTTTATTATTTATGATAATTGGGTTACGAGTAGTGAGATGGTATGTATATAGTGTAGTGGGCTAGCATGTGGGCTTTTTCTTCTCACTGTCCACTCTTTTTTTGTTGTTGTTTTAATATAACCACGCGCGACGATGACGCGTGAGCTACATAATGATTGCTGATTGGTTGATGTAAAAAAAGCAGGTGACGAAGCGAGTGGACTCAAAAGACGATGGTGAGTGGGCGAATTGGAATTGGAGATCGGAAGGAGATATAATGGAGAATGGAGCCTTCTTTGTGGCCTCTGGTGATCAAATGAGTTCAATCTATTCTAAAGCTTCTAGTGTGGATCCTAAAGCTGCTTCTCTTCTTGACCAACTCACTCAAAACGCTGGCGTATTGGGCGGTCCCAGGTACTTGATTAGTGTCACAAATAAACCAATTGTATAACATCTAATGAAATTATTTTTGGGATGTAGGGATGATTATGGAGGCGGCGGCGGAAGTAGCGGTGACGACGGCTATTTATTCGGGATGATATTTGGAAGTGATGCACAGCGTTTAACAGTATTGTTTACTTTGTTAATGATTTGGGTTTTGTCATTATTATTAACTCTATTATTGTGGTAGATCAGGCCCGTCCAGATAATGGGCCGACGAGTTATCGCCTATGGGCCCAGACAAATTTTTTTGCCTTTGTATATTCTTTAATATTGGACCGGGTCTGAGTAGACCGGAAGGATAACAAATAGAATTTAAACCGTTCAATTGATTGGTTTTTTGGTATAAAATAAATAAATTATTAGAGAGTTTCTAAAAACATTACTTATTAGCTAAAATGAAAAAGACAAAAATGCCCTTTTTAGTTAGTAGTTAGTAAAGCAGCTTCTTCAAGTCTCTTCCATATCAATTCTCTTTGTTCCAACACCTCAAAAGCCTTAGCTTCATTCTCAGAGTATTGTTTCTCACACTCTTCAAACAACTCAGTATCCATCTCCATAAACATTCTTCTAACATTCTCAGAAAGACCATGAACTGCTTGGTTCCAATGTCCTTTCATATTCCTCTCCAATGCTTCAAATATTATTGGAAAGATCACATCTTTATTCTGAGCTATCAACTCTACTATATGTTCATTGTTCCACAAGAATAAAGCTCTCTCTGCTACCTACACTCCTCAACATCACTTTATCAACAATCACACTTAAAATGTTATGAACAAAAAAGAAGAAACAAACCTGGAAGTGTGAGCTATTAAGACATTTCCCAATCTGTTGAAACAAAGGAACAACACATTGTTGAAACTCAGATGGTTCTGTAGCATCCAAGACTTCTTCTAACTCTCCCAAGAACAAAACTTCCTTTGTACAATTAGTAAGTGGCCAATACTTTAGTAAACCGCGGATTACGGTATCAGCTAGTTTATAGTCTTTATCAACAAACTGTGTCATGCAATAAGATAACTGTTGATGGTATATGGAGATACTCTTAGACTTATGTAATGGCAAAATGGCTTTAATAAGATACAATCTATGTTCTTCTCTCATAGGTACTGTGAAACCATTGATGACACTTCCTAAAATCTCTAATAACTCTCCTATGCCAATGCATCTCTCAGTCTCATACAAGAACTTGTAAAAAATGTTGTAAATCGAAAACCTTATAAACGGGCGATGAAATATGAACTTCCCATAGATTCTGTGAAGAACAGTTTTTAAGTATTCTCTTTCTCTAGGATCCTCAGAGTCGAATAAAGCGAGTAATCTCGATACAAAGGTGTGGTTAATGAACTTTTTAGCTGTTTTAGGTTCGATTTCTGAAGAGACAACATAGCGTAAAAGAAGCTCGTAGACTAGTTGCAAATGAGGCCACCATGGTTCAAGATAAGGCTCTTCATCTTCAGGATCATTACCTTCAGGAGGAGCTCCAGTGTTTTCATAATGAGCAGGTGGGAGACACCGGAAAATGTTAGCTGAAACCATTCTCATAAGCTCACTTTGCATCATCTCATTGACTTTAGCAGAAGAAGAGTGAAGGAAATCAACTAATTCAAGAAGTGTTTGTCTTTTGATCTCTTTCTCACTTGGCATAATCAAAGCATCTGAGAAGTCACATTGACAAGAACACATATGAGCTTTCTTCATGAAGAGAAGAGATCGATCTGAGGAAGATACGTCTTTTAACAATGGAAGTACTTCAAGGGTTGGTGTAGATGTAAACATTGGGTGAATTGGTGTTTCAGAAGAAGCTGTAGCTGTTGTCTGAGATTCACCATTTGAAACAGAGGAAGCGGTGGCTGTTGTAGTACGGCTAGCACGAACGACGTTGTTGCCGGAGGAGTAGTTGTTGTTGGTATCTTGGTGATGTTGATCAGATTTGTTGAATTTTTTCTGACCCAGTTTTATGATTTTGTTGAACATCTTTGATTTTGATTCAAAATGTAATCTTTTCTTTGTTTTCTAATGGATTGATCATAACCCTATAAAAAGGATAAAAATGAGATTTTTTTGTTTCAATGAGTGAATTCAGAGATATTACCTCTAAAGCTATGAATCATAGATCGGATATGGAGATTAGGACAACAAGATTCGTGAAGCCTGTTCTTCAGACAAAGCCAGAAAAATCAATGTAAGAATGAAGGACAAGGACGAGGATGAGATCAAATTTGGATATATATGTATATTTTGCTTTGGTTTTAATTAATCATATTTTATTTATTTGAATTATGTCTTGTTATTTTTAAAAAATTTATTAGTAATCCACTGAATTTTATAATATTTTAAAAATTATTGATTATTTAGATTTTAATAATTATTTAAAAATTTATATTTCAATAACATATTATTTATTTTTTTAAATAAAATTAAAGAATCTATTCAATACACTCTAAATCACTTTATATTCGAAAAAAACAATATGGAGTATAACTTATCCAAAAATAAAATACTTAATTTCTAATCTCCAAATTATAATCAATATTAAGGAGAACTAACACATAAAATCTTCGTAATAATTAACTAAGTTTAATATATAATTCAAGTCGAAGTTACAGACACTTCCAATATTTCCCACTCATTAAATAAATAATTAAATTTATAATCAAAATACAAAAAAAAAAAAGAAAAAAAATACATAACTTAAAAGAGTAATGTGGATCGATCCTAAGAATCAAAACAAGTGGACATGGATGAAGAAGAAGTGGTCATGCTTATAAAAGGGAATCCTGATGATACTGCAACTGTCTTCAAAGGTTTCATAGTCGTCGCCGCCACCGGTAAATAAACCGATGGTTGCTTACCAAACAAACCCATCGTGGATCGGTTGATACCTTTATAGTAATCACTCGTTGTTAATTTTGTATTTTCTGATGATGATGATGAGATTCCAAGACTTAGTTCAAGATCATTGTGATGAGTAGGTCCTATAAAAACAATAATGTTTATGGATAAGTTAAAGATAAATAATATTTACTAAGTTACTTAGAAGAGATGATAGACAGGATTAGCCGTGGACAAAAATCCGAAACTGAATCTGAAATTTGAAAATCAATTTGAAAAATTTGAACCAAACCGATCGATTCATGAATTAGAAAATTTTCAGTTTCGATTCGGTTATGGATTCAGATTTCGGTTTATCCGAAATAAACCAAATTATATAGAGATTTTTTGGTGTTTTTATTTTTTGGTATGAATTTTCTTTTTGTTTTTCGGATTTTATATTTTTGTTCGGATTTTTTCTCGGATTCGGTTTTGATTTCGGCTAATTTCTTTTTTTACAAAACCGAACTGAAACCAAACAAATCTAAACCGAATTAAATCGGTTTCTATTTAGATTTTAATATATTTCACTTCGGTTATCCAAAAACTGAAAAATCTGAACCGAATTCGAATCTAAATCCGAATGCTCAGCCTAGATATGGTCTTGATAAAAAAGGTTAGCTAGCTAGGGTTTTATAATATGATACTTGTGGTTTGGTGCAATGATATTGTATGCATTGGTAATTTTCACTTAAATTTATCAACCAACTCATAATTACATTGTGTGACACATATTTATAAATTACCTTTAATATGGTTATCAAACTTCATGGCTCCTTCTCTCATTCCCAACTCATTGTATTTGATTGATGATGTATCCCATCCCTTATAACTATTTCAAATACGATAAAACGACCATTTAAGTTTGTGTGCATTTTATACAACGGAATATAAAAATCGAACTAAATAAACCGTTTACTATAAATATCAAACTCTTATAAAATAATATTATCTCTCTTTTATCTCAAAATACAAATTTTAAAGATGATTTGAAATTAGCAAAAATCAAAAAAATTGATTTAGGCACATTATATTATATTAACTTATTTTAAATTAACTTATAGTATATATAATATTGTAATGTTACCTGTTTTGTAAGAGATGAATCTGACCATGAGTTTTAAACTGTGTACATTTTTGAAGAGCTAAGCCTTTATACTTAGAACTCCCTCTACCAAAACTTGCACTCTCTCGTCTAAGTGTTTGTACAAATTCCACCTTATCTAAACTCTTCATCTATATGTAATTAATATATTTTATAATCCATAATTAAATTCATAAATCAAAGAATATAAATATACATTTAAATCATTAGTTTTCATAATAACATATTATGTTTATTATTACCTTATCAATGTCATGTCTATAATCATCTACAACGAAATTGATATCTGCGTCAAGACCACGAAATTTGATCGCAGCTCGATCGTATGCCCTGGTAATTTATATATTATTTTATTACTATTTTTTGTATATCTTCAACTAATATAATATTATAATGTATATTTATTAATACGTATATTGAATTTTCTTTTACCTTGCT
>KE159039.1:238222-268862 GCA_000411055.1 Leavenworthia alabamica | reverse complement strand
TTTTGTTTTTTTTTTTTACATTTTATGTTGTCAATTTAGCCTAAATGGGCTGAATTGGAGTGCCACGGCCCACGGGCCAAAATATAGGTCCAAAATATATTCTCTTTTTTGTTATATAGAAAAATCTGTAAAATGGTTTTGTATTATATCTCATGAACTCTTAAGATAAATCAAAAACACATGTAAATACTTTTAAAATTCATGTATAAAATTAACTTATTTTTATAACATATGGTTTAAGAATTATTTAATTTACATTTTTATTCCAAGAAAAATAAAATAAAAACAATCTGAAATATTTTGTAACACACCAAACAAAGAAACAATAAAACAAAACACAAAACTAAGACAAAACATTATTATTATTATTAGGTAGTGATGAGACAGAGAGAAGAGTACCACCACCTTTAACAGAGATAGGTTTTGGAGTAACAAAATTAGCAGAAGAAGCTTGAAGGAAGACAACAATCACAGTTATATCATCATGAAAATGTCTTCTTATTCCACTTTCTATTTTCTCCAAATCTGTATATCTCATTTCTCTCTTCTTTGCTGCTTCTTGTAATGCTGCTTTCACTAGCTTCCTTGCTACACCCTGAAACATTGAAACCAATCTCAACATCAATGTTACTTTATCGTTTAATGATATGAGATTAAGTCTTACTTACATTGCGTGAACAAGAGTTAACAATATCAACAGCTTCTTGATTACTTAGATGTTCCCATAAACCATCTGAAGCAAATATAAGAAACTGATCTTCAGGTTGAATCTTATGAACTGTTATTGTTGGTTCAGCTCTCATTATTGGTTTCTCAAAGTGTTCTGAGACTCTAAACTTAGGTAATAATGGTTCTTCATTAAACTCAGCTCTTTTTAAGTAAGCATCACCTATAGATCTTGAAACTTGTATAATCCCTTTAACACGCCAAACTTTATGTTTTAAAACCACAATGTTTGGATCATTAGGATGTAATAAACGTAACTCTTCTCTTACGGATTCAATACTAGCATTATGCTCTGATGATAACTGAATAGCTTTCATCGGATTCATGAGTTTACCTAACACAACACGAGAATCTCCTGCGTTTGCGATATATAACAATCCATTACAAACAATACCAACCAAACAACAAGCTCCTACAGAAGCAATCTTTGGTTTCTTCTTCCATTGTTCTTTAACTAAACCAAGAAACTCTTCCTCTGTTGCTACAAACCCTCTAGTGATTACATCAGGCGATAATATACCTCGTTGTTCTGATGTATACCTTTTAATGTTATAAAAGAGTCTTTCATTTACAAACTTAGCTGCTTCAGGACCTCCATGACCATCATAAACACCAACAAAAGTTGCTTCAGGTCCTCCTGAATCATGTAAACTAATAGGACCAGATTCTAATTGACTATGATCTTCAAGATTAGTATTGGCTTGAACAACAGCCATTGAAAACTCACCAGTGATATGATTACCTGAATCTTTATACCATAAGAGACCATCGAGTCTTCCATTAACATCATCATTATCATAACCTGGAATTGAACAATCTCCAAAACCAAAAGGTCTCCAACAAGGTGATACGATTTTTCTAAATGTTATCATATGTTTCAACCAAAAGAACCAGCTATCAAATCGTTCATCAAATCAGTACTTATATTATAAGACCTAATTTTCTTCTTCTGCTTCTCAATTACAACTCCACAAATCCAGGATTCAGAATTCAAACACAAGTTCTCAAATGTAAACAACATTAATCTGCAATCACAATCAAACAAATCAAATCAAAATTTATTAAAATCGAAAAAGAATAAAATAATTTTGAATACCTGATGAAAAATCAAAAAAAAGAGATGAAACTTGTCAAAAGCTTGGCGTAGAATAATAATAATAATAATAATAATCCATAATTCGATTGAGATCAATGAAGCGCTAATACAAAAAAATGAAGAAACTTAAAAAAAAACGAAGAACNAATTAAAATATATTTTTATTATATTTTTTATAAAAAGTATATATTTTTTATTTAATAATAGGGTTTAATATCTAATGTTTGGATTTAGTATTTATGGTTAGTGTTTAGTATTTAATATTTGGATTTAATATTTATTATTTAGGATTTAAAATTTTGATTCAGAGATTATAATTTATTATTTAAGGTTAAACTTTAGTTTTTAGTTGAGTTTAGTATTTATTGTTTAAGATTTATATAGTTTTTAATTTTATTGAATTAATAAATAGTAATTTTGTCTAAAATCAATTTTAATGGTATTTATGGAATATTAAGTAAATTTAGTGCTATATAAGAGAATTAACTTTTATTTAATGGAAAAAGTAAATACCAACTATATATAAAATAAAATAGAGTAATTCCTTGTAATACCATCATTTATAGTTTACTGGCCAAAATTACATTATTATTTTTAATTAGACATAAATACCATGTTTTATTAAAATTATAATGTTAGGGTTTAATATTTATTGGTTGGTTTAGTTTTTTATTATTTGGGTTGAGTATTTAGTGGTTGAGTTTAGTGTTTAATATTTGAATTTTATGTAATTTCTCAAAAATATAATCTAATTTTTAATTTAATTGAGTTATTAAATGGTAATTTTGTCTTAAATCAATTTTAGTGGTATTTGTGGAAATTAAACTTGAATTAGCAGTATTTAAGATAATTATCCTATAAAATATTAAACATAATGGTTTTAATTAAATTATATTGCAACTGTGTTTAAAATTAAACAAATGGCTTAATCATTATTTTATTGGATTGGATTTGACAAACTTATTTTGAAATAAGCAAATCCACAAAAAAATTTATAAAAAATCATATCTATAATCCCTGTAATCGAAGAACCAATCATAAATGTGTGAAAAAAGAAACCAAACTCTGAAAAAAGTATGAACAAGAAACTCTTAAACCAAGAAATCTGAACTTGAGAAGAGATTAAGATGCTTACTTCTGATTGTGTCTTGTAATATTGTGATCTCTCCTTCTCTTTCTAACACCTTCTCCTCTAATTTCTCTATCATCCCTTTTAATGTCTCCTTCTCTGAGTTCAAAAGCATGTTTTTCTCACAGCATTGTATATACTCTCTCCAGATCTTGTCTCTTTCACTAGTCACTTTTGATAACAATGCATCTCTACTCGTAGCTTCCTTTAGATTCATTTCAAGCTGGTTTATGTTCTCTTCCTTCTTCAACATCTGATATGTCAATAAAATACATGGTTACAAAAAACAGACATGAGATCATGGGGTTGGTTAGTCTTGGTTTTGTTAATACCTGGTCCTTGAGGTTTTTCAATTCGTGGTTCTTGACTGAGATGTTGTCTAAATTGTTTTGGACTTCATGTTTTAGAATCTCATTACCTCGTATTGCTGTTGCTACTTCTCCTTGAAGCTGTTCAATTTCTTGTTCCTTGGAGTATAGTCTCTCCCGTAATAGATTTGTGATTAAGGTCTCAGCTTTCAGTTCGGCTCGAATGATCTCCTACATGATGAGATTGGACTAAACGTTAGCAATAGATATATTTGTAAACCAGATCATGACATAAATGAGAAACTCACTTCAACTGATTGGTTTCTTTGTTTCCTAGGCTTATCAATACTTGAGCAAGACGATTCTGAATTTGAAGCTATCACACTAGCCACAGTTTGCAAACTCATCTTCATGTTTTCAGTTCCTCGCCTTAGTCCATGAACTTTCATTTCAGATTCAATCATAAACTGCTCACTCAATCCATCCTTCATTGAATTCGTATCCTGATAGACCTTTAGTAACTTGTAACATAGCTGGTTGCTCTCGTTTAACATTGACAGTCCTTGCTCTTGCAAATAGCTGACACGCATCTTCAACTCATTCTCTAGCTTAAGGGTTGTAATGTCTATTTCTTGATCATTTCCTTTCAAGTGATTGAGCAGAGAGATATTCTCATGGCGAAGAGAGTCGGTTTCGAGCTTTGCTGATTCTAGTTCCTTTCTAAGTGAGAGTTCGATCCCTGTCAATCTTGTTTGCTCAACCTGCAATTTCTTGACCAACTGGTCCAGTTTCTCTGATGGTTGCTTCTTCAACTCCTCGGAAACACCATCTCGAAGTCCCTCGATTGTTTTCTCTTGTTCTTTGCAAGTTCTCAGAAACTTTGTAACAGATTTGTGCAACTCCCTGCATTCTTGATCCTTCTCTTCAAAGTTTCTCCTTAAGAAATCAAGATCTTCTGTAGCACCTGCGTAACTCTCTTGTAACTGGGAGAGAGTTTGTTTAACATAAGAGTTCTCTTTATGAAGTTCATCTGCTGTTGTGGTCAGCTCAGCAACTCTTTTCTCCAAATGTGTTATCATGTTTTTGTTCTCCGTCTCATTTTCGTGGAAAGCTGACAGATCTCTCTGAAGTGAGACATTATGCTCAGCAAGCTCTCTGACTCGTTCTCGAAGCTTCTTCTCCTCGAGCTGGAACTTTTCAAGCTTTGACATCCACTCACCTGACCTTCTATCAAATTCTTTCTCCAATCCGGCCTGTAACTCGCTTCTCTCCTTTTCGAGTCTCTGTATTTGCAAGTCCCAATCTGACTTCATCCGTCTGATTTCTTCCCTGCCAGAAACCCTCTCAACCATTTGGGATCGCAAAAGACTTACATTGTCAAATGCCAAGTTTAGCCTATCATCTTCCAGTTTTCTAATAGCCCCAACCAAAGATGACACATCAAAGTCACAATCTGAAAGACACCTCTGCTGCTCTAATTCTTCAGAAAACACTTCCAGTCTCTTCTCAGCATCTTTGATTTTCATTTCTAGTTCGGAGTCAATATCGTCTTCCATACAACTGTATGTGTTCTTACCGCGTTTACCATTTTGCTGATGCTCTCCATAGTCATGCCTATAATACTCGTTCACAGGTTCATAATGTTCATTGGCGACGAAGTCTGAGCTTGACTCAAAAGTTCTATTAAGGGATTGCCCATAGACATCTTGAATTGTGATGGGTTCGTGGTTTGATCCCTTTGATTTTCCACTAGTCTGAGAGAGTCTTTCAACGACATTTCTTGCAAGCGAACGAGGAGATCTAAGCCTCGACCCATTCTCCACACAATCAGCTGAAGAGAAACGAAGATGCGTACTTTTAGCTTCTCTAAATGAGTGGGACTTTTGTTTGTCATTGAAAGTCTCAGATGGTGATGTAGGGACTGTCCACTGAGCACGTGGTGGAAGCCTCCTTGGGTTTATACTCCCAGAGATATCACTGCGTGAAGAGCTACTCCTTTGCTTGCACTGTTCTAAATGCTCTTCTCCATCAATATAACGGTCCAGAACTCTACTAGAGACAATACTAGAACAAGATGAAGAACTTCCAGATGAATCCTGTTGAAACTTTTCTGCTTCACACAGCCTTTCTCTAACTTTTCTTTCTGGAGTAAAGCATCTGACACATAGTATTCATCATATTAGTCACAAAAATATTATAAACCCACCACAAAAACAAGTGAGAATTGTTAAAAGCATTACCGAGATGAATGATTCCGCCGCCTATCCTTGCTTTTGGTTACACTAGTTACTTCATTAGTAGAAACTTCTCCAAACTTATCAAAAAGGGAAGACAATGAAAGGCTTCGTCTAAGAGCTGGAACATCAGAAACTTCAACTTGTGATTTGAGACTATTGAACTCTTGTTCAATCTGACTACTAGCTTGAGTTTTCATCTTAGAATCTGATGATTTTTGGCAAGGAACCTGTTTCTCAGTTCCATTACCAGATGAAGATCTAAAAAACAAAAACTTCTTCATTGTTTTCTTCAATCAAAAGAGGATGCTACAACAACAACTGCAGCTAGAATCAAACCATTGAAAACATAAATTAAAATCAATATCTATAGATGTAAAAATCACCAAAAAAACAACAACATAGATAATTTTACCCAGAAATTCAAGAAATAAATCAAGGTAACTACTTAAAATCTGCCATAAACCCTAAAACAGATCGAATTGTTAACAATCAAAGACACGAATTGAACCTGAATCGAGATAAAGGCACGAAGAAATGCCTCAGCAACAATCTAATCAATTTTTGTCGTCTACTTAAACAATCGCCAGAAACACCCAACTCCACTCTTCGAACTCTATTTTACTAACAGTCGCAAAAAATGAAAAAAATAAATAAATACAAATTGCTTTAAAGAATCAATTAAGTTTATTTTTATTTTATTTTCAAAAATAGCAAATCTTCAGGATTTAAGAACTTACCATAAAACAGCGTTTTCCAACACTGGGAATAATCTCAAAATTTGAACGGAGAAAGAAACTGAAACGCAAGTTTAATGCGTTATATATTATATAACGTCGATTTGAAACTAAACGGAGATTACTTCTAGAGTGCTGTTGAATCGAAAGAAACAGCCAATTAACGGAGGGTATTTTAGTAATCTTCGGGGTATTTCCTTGCGCGGATAACAGGAAGGGCTTTTCAGGTTTTTGGATCAAAACAGAATTTATTGGTTAAAATTAGATCAGACCGGCCGGTTTAATACCTTTTGATCTCATATTCTAAACGCTGCCGTTTAAACTGTAAAGTGACAAAGCAGCAACGACGCCATTATATATCTTCTGTAAAAAAATTTCTCTCTTTGCGAAGTTTCAGCTAACTTCTTTCTCCCATTTTATCGCCATGGAAATCGATCCTGTAACTAACAGAAGCACTGATGCATTGATGACGAAAACCACTGCTACCATCACTCCATCGCCGTCGAGATTAAGTCAATTGACGGAATCGATCAAACTTGAGCACCAGCTCCTCCGTGTACCTTTTGAGCATTATAAGAAAACGATCCGTTCTAATCACCGTTATTTCGAGAAAGAAATTTCTTCCGTTGTCTCTAGTATCGGAGGTTTAGCTAATTCCGATTCCTCTAAAGACGTCGCCGTTTCACGTCTTACTAACCTTGTATCTCGATTGCAAGGCCTGAAAAGAAAGGTGTGTTGATTTCATTTATCTTCTCTCTTTACTGAATCTGTTTGGTTTGTTATGTAACGGTTTGATTTTGGATAATTGATGTTGAAGATTTCAGCTACTAGACCTTGGATCTCGATGATTGTTGAATCTGATTTGATATATTGATGAATGATGATCAAGGGCCTTGCCAGTGTAGTAGACTGAGATTAACATATACTTAATTGTCTTGTGATTTAGTTCGAAGAAGAGAGCAATGTAGAGAATCTGCAAGCACAAAGATGTCGTGCTCGTATTGATCATTTGGATTCAGCAAATGTAGAAAATATGACTGAGTGGAACAATACTAAATTGAAACGGATTCTTGTGGACTACATGCTACGAATGTCGTATTTCGAGACTGCTTCAAAGCTTTCAGAAAGCTGCAATATTTTGGTCTCTATCTCTCTTTCTCTTGACACTTATTATACAAGATTATCATTGTATCTCTATGAAATGCCAATAATAAATGTCTCATCTTTTCAGGAGCTTGTCGACATTGACATATTTCGAGAAGCTAAGAAGGTGACTGAAGCTCTTAACAATAGGGAGGTAGCTTCTGCATTGATATGGTGTGCTGATAATAAGTCTCGGTTGAAAAAGTCAAAGGTTTGTGTTGCTTATTCTCTATGTACTCACATGGTTAAGATTTAATTTCATTTGTTTATGAATTCCATAAGGTTTTTGGGTATTGTCTAAAGTTTATCCAATTTTCACAAGATACCAGCTAATTATCCAAAGGCATATGATTGATAGAGGCCATATGTTTATAATGTTCATCTCATGAATGTGCGTATACTTGTTAAGTGAATTACTTCAGAAGATTTCTATCTATATTCGATTCTTTTATGACAGAGCAAATTTGAGTTCCAACTAAGGCTGCAAGAATTCATCGAGCTGGTACGAGCTGACAGCTACAAACAAGCAATCCTTTATGCTCGAAAGCATCTAGCACCATGGGGAGCAACCCATATGAACGAATTGCAGCATCTTCTGGCCACTTTGGCTTTTAAGAGCACTACAGAATGCCCAAAATATAAGGTGAAAATTTTCCTTCTTTTGGTTATATAACTATATTTTATCGTCTCTGTTTATGGCTAAATACATTGTGTTACATCTAACTCTTGTGGACAATGCATTGCTTAGGCTATTCAACTAACAGATCTTTTTTTCTTTCTTTATCAGGTTTTGTTTGAACTACGGCAGTGGGATATTTTAGTTAATCAGTTTAAACAAGAGTTTTGCAAGTTATATGGCATGACAATGGAGCCGATGTTAAACATTTACTTACAAGCTGGCTTGTCTGCTCTCAAAACTCCGTATTCATCAAACTATATCAAATATGTTACTTTAGTTATCTAGTTTTTGCATCAGTTTATAATGGGGAAGGAAGTAATCTATCTAAATAACACCATAATGTAGTCTTATTGTTGTTTTTGTTTGTACCTTGACATGACTCAGATATGGTTTTGAAGAAGGTTGTACAAAGGAGGACCCTCTCTCACAAGACAGTTTCCGAAAGCTAGCTATGCCTTTACCGTACTCCAAGCAGCACCATTCAAAGCTAGTTTGCTATATTACAAACGAGCTAATGGACACAGAGAACCCACCACAGGTGTTACCCAATGGCTACGTCTACAGCACCAAGGTTTGATTCTGTTCTCGTACAACTTCCATATCTATTATTTTGCTCTTTTTGGAACCTTTGTTTTGAGCTATCATAAATGGTTAATGAATTTGCAGGCTCTCAAGGAAATGGCTGAAAAGAACGGAGGAAAGATAACATGTCCAAGGACAGGGTTTGTATGCATAGACACGGAATTAAATAAGGCATATATATCATGAACCCAGATGCTCATAATCCTTACCTTAGTCTCTTCTTAGCCACTAGTAATTTCTGATATATCAACCGGTTAAAGTTGGTTAAGACAAAAAAAAAGTACAAAGTAGAGTTGAAAATATGAGTTAACAGTCAAAAATTACCGTTGTCAAAAACTTTTACTGAAGGAAAGAAGAATAATATAAATCAAAAGCAGTTTTTGGGAATAAATTATTAGTAGGTTCTCAAAAATACTATCAAATTAACTTTAATTTCTATATATACCATTAAATTAATTTAAAACAAAATTAGCATTTAATAATTCAATTGAATTAAAAATTAGATTATATTTTTTTAAAATTACACAAAATTTAAACAATAAATATTAATCACTAAATATTCAACGCTAACATTAAATTAAAAATATGATTTTTATAAAAATTATATTTATGTATAATTAAATAAATAATGTAATTTTGTCCCAAAAACTAGAAATGATAGTATTAGAAATAATTACTCTAAATTATTTCATCCCTAAATTTTGAGTAGAATAATTTTCCAGTCGATAACAAAAATTTATTAAATAGTTTATTTGAATATATATGATACATTTAAACTATTGAATTATTAGCTTACGTTTCCTTATATTATATCATTTTAATTATATAAAGGCAATATATAATGTGGACCAGGTACGTATAACGTACAAAAAGAAGCGTCACCACTCCATTTTTGTGTTATTTTTCATGTTGGACCGATTCAAATATAGGAAAAAGCGATTTACATTTATATCATTTTCATAAGATTCATATATATATTAAATATAATATAAGGTTTCTTAAGATCTAAAGAACATCACGATCAGTCGTCGGATTCTTTAGGTGAATCTGAGATAATCTTCTGTATCATCTGATTTGTCTCTTCTTCTGACATTTTCCCTTGTTTCCCTTGCCTCTCCTCATACGCCTTAAAGAATTCTTTGTTCTCTTTCTCCAGCGCCTTCCACACTGTTTATATTTTAACAATTTATTAATTATGTTAATAAAAAGAACTTAACTGATATAATTATTACAAAACATAATTATTATAAAACACCAGTTATAAAGATGATATAGTGTTTTTTTTTTTAAATTTAAATTATAAATTATGTGTTTTTTTGTATAACTTATGTAATCCTACTAAATTAAAGAACCGTCGGTTTTAATACTGTTTAGAATGGTAAACTCATACTGCGTACTAGCGTATCATTCCCTAACACCGACAAATCTTGAATCCGGAGAGAGTGTGTGAAAGCTCCGATGGCGGAACGAGGTTTCAAAAGGCAGTGTAAATAATAGTTAAAGTATGAATGAGCACTTATATACTAACATATTATGATCTAGTTAGAGAGTCTATAGATATAGAGAGAGAATAAAACCAGTTGAGGTGATGACAGGAGTGATATTTGCATGCTTAGAGAGAGCTTCAACACACTCATCTTTACTCATATTGAAGATCAAACATTTCTCTATCATATGCTGCACCTATACACACATCCATATTGAGTTATATATACACAAAAGATAAATTCTTGAATCATTATTATTACCATGTGAATGTAAGAAGCTGAAGCCGAAGAAGAAGAGGAAGAATCAGCCATTATGTAATGGAAACCCTAAAAATAAAGCTTTAGAGTGTTGTCTAAAAGACACTAGTGGAGATAAAGACAGTCATATATAGAAGAATAGTAAAAAGATGATGTGTAAGGATGGGGCCATAAGGGTCACGTGGGAGATTGATTATAATTGGTTGAGAAAGGATTAGAGTAGATTTGTAATATCACTCTTTCCTCTCTTCTCCCTTCATTTGAATCCTACTCATCCTATCCACGTGATCCTATTTGGCCCTCTCTTTACATTTTTTGTAAAGAAACAAAACTATTAGTCTTGTTTTAATTTCCATAATCTTCTATAAATTTATATTTTTGTTGTTGTTAATGTTTAAATTTCACAAGAAAAAAACCAAAAAAAATCATAATATATTAAACCTTAAAACCAAAATTTTTTTTTTAAATACCTAAGAAAGTAATAGTTGAGAAATACATAAATTTTTTAAAGAGTGATAAATAAATAAAGACTTGAGCAATTGTAATTAACCGAGTTCTTTTTTAAACAATATAAACCATAGTTTATATATCATGGCTTCCATAAAAAATAAGAAAAAAATATTGTAAGATATTTAGTATTGTATATATATATATGTGCATTCGACCTTGGATTCGATAACTGAGATAATATGGACAGATTAAGAGGTCCTTTGAGGCTCTGTGCACTCGACCTTGGATTTGATAACAAATATGGACTTATATATATATATATAACTGTCTACTCTTACGTTGATGCAACAGAGAAATGAAATTATTGTATGTAAATGAGGATCACATATATTTTATCTACTAGGTTAGTTGAAACTATAGTCTTATTTGATTAAAATAAACTATGTGATAAGTCATATAACCATATCAACATATTCATATAATAGACTACAAAGTAAAGAAGTATATATAAATAATTAGGAGCGGTTAAAAACCGCATATAAATCATAATATACGAGTTATATATAATTCGTGCATTCACCATATTTAATTTCAACAAAAACATTACATCTTGTGTTAACTACACTAATTGTAAATTGTAATTTTTGTTTAATGTCGTCTTTTGTTTAAATTTGTTTTTATTTATTATAAAACCTACCGCCCAAAATAGTTAATAATACTAAGCAAATTAATGGTGGTTAGTTTTCTCTTATTATTATACATTTTTATCATTTTTTTTGTAAAAGTAATACATTTATATTTTATAAAAAAAATAAAATCAAATATCATCGACCTATAGCTATGAATATTCATAATTTAATCATATGTATACTTGACTCCTAAAAATATCAATTCAGGTATAGTCTGTAGTATACGTTACGATGATGAAATACAAAAAAAGAAGAAGAGAGAAGCAAAGTGATCAATACTTGTTTTGGTTGGGTAAGGAAACGCATGGAGATGAAACTTTTTGATTCTAAACCAATAAAACAATGACATGTCACGTAAAACAATCTACATTAAGATCAAATAATCAGAAATGGATATGCAAGAGATAGATAGAGAATCTAACAAAGGTTACGTAAAGAACTGAAAGACAAACACACTTGTATGTGTTTTGTCGGAATCAAAGGTTTCAGAAGGATCAATCATATTCATACATTTAATAAAACTATACATTATATTCCTTATAATGTGGACCTCTCAATATGAGTACTCAAACAACAACTATTCACTCTATTATCAAATTTAAAACCCTATTCATTACTTTCTCTCTCGTCTACAAGATGCTTGTTCTCTCTCATCCACTTATTCATTGACCTAGATGCTTTATTTTTCATCTTTAGATTATGCTATCATTTTTTCATTAGAATTTTTTTGTTACGAGTTTATTTTATTTAATAACGAATATGAAACTATAATATTACGTATGTAATATCTGGACCATCATCGTTCATCTCTTCTAAATTCGTGGACGACTTCTTGTACTCTCTAAGTTTATGAATCTCTATGTTCGTTACACGTTATCCACGTCCGATGGTCGGTTTATTATTTTTTAAAAACTCGAAAACTTGTTTACTGTCCCTACAAAATCATCACATGTTATTTTCATTTGCATTGACTTCTTTTATACATTACCAACAATCACTTAATGGTAAGTCACCTATCCAAATATTATTCCAGCATAATCACGCTTAAGTGCAAAGTTATGAAAGAATAGTTAGCTGAAAAAGTAAATATATTTTGGTGACATAAGTAACCAAATCAAATATTTTAAGTTTATTCATACACTACCATATTAGAAGTAGAACGTTACAATGTGTGTATATATATATATATCTATATATTTTTTTATGTTTCCAACAAATTATAGTGGTGTTAAATAGGCTAAGTAATGTTATGGTGGTTAATTGGTTAGAGTTGGCTATAATTATCAAGAATGTAATATTGGTAGGTTTTGTTATTAATAATATAAAAAATACGAAATATCAGTGGAAACGAGACAGAAGAAAGACACGACAATACAAAAAGAGACAATGCCATCAGTATAGACCAGACTCATGTAATCGCCTTCAAACCAAAAAGCAAACTCAATTTTGTCGTAGAGACAAGTGGAGATTCTATTGACCACACCCATCCACTTGATTATTTGTTTTTTATAAACCCATTTTCTCAATTTATATATTCTTTTTAAAATTCGAGTTAAAGTGTACGATGTGATTGAGTTTATGTTTATCCAACGATATTGTGCCGTGTCAGCATAACGAAGTATGTTTCTTGTATTTTTATTCCTTTGAGATAAAATAACGTATGATATTATTTAGCTACGTAATATTAAATGATGAAATATACTAAAATAAATATAAATACTGTAAAATATCATGATTTTCCCATGAAAAACAATTCATAACAAAAAAAAACACAATTCATAACTTCTCATATATTCCCTAATAGTTGAAATATGGGCTTTACGTAATGGTTATGGGCCTATAATAAAAGCCCAATATGAGTCTCGCTTCTCTTGTTCTTTTTGGGTTCTAATTGTTGGTAGAGTCATCTATAACACATTACACATATTAGATTCACAATAATAGTCTCAAAATTGGTGAATCACCAAAAATTTTGGCAATTGTTTTCAGTATTTGTATTTAATCAATCTAAAATATAATTATACAAAAATAAACTAGTAAAAATTGAAGAATTTAATTTTTTAGAAAAATAATAATTTAATTTATAGAATTTAAAATAATTAAATATTCATTCAATGGAGAAGATAACGTATATAAAAGATAAGGTTAAGATTTATATACCCAAACAACTTAAAAAGCTTTCATTTTTAACACAGCCATGGTGGTTGTTGTCATCACTCACATCTCCACATCCGTCCACCAAATCTCTCCTTCCTTCTTCCATCTCCGTCTTCGTAATCCCACCACATCCTCTTCTTCTTCATCTCATCCCAAACGCGGTGGTGATGGTATCGCCTTATCAATCCGAGCTTACATAGAGAAACCAAACTCCTTCTCCAACTTCGCCAACACAGTCATCGGTTCACTTCCTGTTATCGGACTCCTCGCTAGGATTATCAGTGATGAAGGTGGTGTTGGTAGAGATCTCGTTGATTTCGCTGAGTTTAGGAAACGAATTGGGAATAAATGTACACCTGATGATTCTAGAGCTTTTTATGAGTTTCAACAACGCAGAGGAAAGGTAAAGATTGTAACTTTAATGATTGGTTTTTGTTTATGTGTGATGAGTTTGGTTTTGGTTTGGTTAGGCAGGTGAACCATTGTATGTGCTTTTATGTTGTTGGGTAGCTGCAGTAGGTGCTGGGCTTTTGAAATCTGAAGAGATTCTTGAAGGTGTTACAAGAGTTAGTATTTCAAATGATCTTGAGTTTGAAGAACAAAACTTTATTGCTTTGATGAATGAAGCAAGACAGGTTTGTGTGTTTTGTCTCTGTCTTAACTGTTGGATTTAGCCATGGACAAAATAACCTATCCTATCTCCATCCGAAAAATACTATCCGAATCCAAACCCGAATTCAAAAAATATTCCATTGGGTTAGACTCTTAAATCCGAAAACCCGTACTCCAATACAAATCAGTAAGATAAATCCGAAAACCCGTATCCGAATACGAATCAGTCAGATAAAACCCGAAAACTCGTACCTGAATCCGAATCAGTCGGATAAAACTCGTACCCGAATCCGAATCAGTCGGATAAAACCCGAAATCTAGTTATATATACAAGTAATTAAATTATTTTATTATTTTTAGTTATATTTGTGAAAGTTTCGTTAGTTTTTTTTAAATTTACCCTTCTTTTAGTATTTTTTTTGCTAGAAACTGATCTGTACTCGAATCCATTAAAATTATTGCATTAGATAGTAAAGTCCTAAACCTAATATACTCAATCCGAATGGATTTTACCTGAACCCGACCCGTTTATCCGAATGTCCAACCCTAGTTGGATTTTAAAACCAAACTTACTTCTATGCTAAATGAATTTTAAAGTTAATACTTTTGTTTGGTAAAATATAGAGAAGGGTAAAGTTGAACATTGAAGCTCCAATAATACCAATGGAACTAAGAGTTGAAAAGGCTCTTGAAGGTATATATGTTTGTTGCTTTAGGAGAGGATTTATAGAAGAAGAAGATGAGAAGCTTCTTAAAGTGATGTTAACTGCTGTGTTCCCATCTGTTGAGAAGACTGAGATAGAGAGAATTATCAAAGAGAAAGCAATAAGAGTTGCAGAAGTTGGAGGAGAAGATGATAATGTTATGGCTAAAAGGTTACCTAAAGAAGCTATTCAAATGCAAATGAAGGATCTTGAGTTTCTTCAACAACAAAATATTGAATCTTAATAATAGAGTTTGAAATGGTTTAAATATGGTTTAAACAGTAACTTATGTGTATTCATGTTTTTGTTTCAACAGTAATGAGATGTTTCTTCTCACCGAACTAAACTAAACATAACGGATGATGACTGAAGTAGCACTCGATAAACGGATCGGGGTATTCGGATCGGATAGTCAAAAACCGAAATAGATCGGATTTGGATTGATTGGATATGGGTGAATAAATTAATCGGTATAATTTTATTTTAATTCGGATTTTGGATTGGTTTAAAATAATCAATTTATTCGGATTGTTCGGATTATTCAGATTAAAATTTAATTTTTGAGTTCAAATTTTATAATTTTGACAGAATAAATCGATTAAAATTTGTTTTGATCCGATTAATCCGATTTTTTTTTTGCAATGATCCGATCCAATTAAACTTTGTTTTGAACTAATCCAAGATTTTTTTTTTGTTTCGGTGAATTTTAAAATTTCCGAAAAATCCGATTACCGAATAAATCCGTTTAACTATGTACTCTATCTCCGTGTAAGAACAATCCTCCATTGACTCAAAAATGTCATCGAATCTTCTCCTTCTTCTTCTTCACCTTTTCGTATTCATCTCTTTATCTATCACTACCTCTTTATCATCTCCATCACCGGCTGATTCACCTCCTTATCTATGGCCGTTACCGGCGGAGTTTTCATTCGGAAACGACACTCTCTCGGTGGATCCAGCCATCACTCTAATCTTAGCTGGAAATGGTGGTGAATCGCCGATTGTTAAAGCTGCGTTTGAAAGATATATGGGAATAATCTTCAAACACGTTTCTAGTAGAGCTTCACTATTGGCAAAGATTAGATTTTTAAGAATGGTTGAGTATGATATCACTTCTTTGAAGATCATTGTTCACTCAGATGACGAAGAGGTAACAAAACCAAAACTTTTTTTTTGGGATCTTTTCTCGGGAAGTGATAGTGGCAAAGTTTTAATCTTTGGTTTTTATTTGTTCAATTTTAGCTTCAATTGGGTGTGGATGAGAGTTATACATTGATGGTATCGAAGAAGAATGATCAATCCATTGTTGGAGCAGCTACAATCGAGGTTTTGTTGCTGTTATTACTATCTTCTTTTGTCTGAAAAATGTGTCTTTGATAATCTTATTTTTGTGTTTCTTGTGGTTTCAGGCTAATACAGTGTATGGTGCACTTAGAGGATTAGAGGTGTTATAACATAGTCTATGTTGTATTTAAGTTTAGTTTAGTTTTTGTTGAGTCTCACTGATTCTTTGCTATTGCAGACATTTAGCCAATTATGTGCTTTTGATTATTTAACCAAATCTGTACAAGTATATAAAGCACCATGGTTTATACAAGATAAACCTCGATTCAAATATCGCGGTCTCTTAATAGGTAGTAGTCTTTATACCTTCCATTTCCATCATATGGAGAGATAATGTTATTATTCCCTTTGCAGATACATCAAGACATTATTTACCAGTTGATGTTATTAAGCAAATAATCGAATCTATGTCCTTTGCTAAACTTGTAAGTAACTATACTTGTTTTCTTTAATAGGCTACAAGAAGTTGAGCTTCTTATAAGATTTATGTTATGTTGTTATGTGAAGTAGAATGTTTTGCATTGGCACATTGTTGATGAGCAATCATTTCCTCTTGAAATACCTACATATCCTAATTTGTGGAGAGGAGCTTATTCGAGATGGGAACGTTATACAGTTGAAGATGCTTCTGAAATTGTCAGGTAATGACTTAAAAGAGTAGCTTAGTTATTCCAAGTCGTACACACATTTATACTTAATTAGCTTTCATTTTTGTGTGTTCATGGCCTGTTTGTGATTGTCACTGTGAAGGTTTGCCAAAATGCGAGGTACGTAACTATGTATTAACTAACTATAGAGAGCCTTAGTGACATGTTTCTCATAGTTGAGATATTGAGTGTAGGTATTAACGTCATGGCTGAAGTAGATGTCCCTGGCCATGCAGAATCATGGTAAGAATCATACTTTGTATTACTACACTCTTAATGTTCAACAAGAAGTTATGTTTATATGGGATTGAGCTGTGGTTTCTTTTCTAGATTTATCGCTTATACTTGCTTATGATTTGCTTTCATTGTAGGGGAATTGGATACCCTGATCTTTGGCCATCTCTATCTTGCCGAGAGCCTCTTGACGTTACTAAAAACTTCACATTCGATGTAATCTCCGGCATTTTGGCAGGTCTACTTCAAGTAGATAGTTCTTGTCTCCATACATCTTGATCAATTCATCATCATCTCGTTTTTGTAAACAGATATAAGAAAGATATTCCCATTTGAGCTTTTCCACTTGGGTGGTGATGAAGTTAATACAGGTCAGTTGTTTAACCTATGAAATCAATCTCTGCTTCTATGTTTCATAGTTAGCTTATCTTAAGATCTAATGTGTTTATATGTTTTGTTAGATTGTTGGAAAAACACAACTCATGTCAAGGAATGGTAAAGTCAGACACATCTTGTTAATCATTTATGCTTTGATATGTTTCATCATCATTCTTAAACTGTAGGCTACAGAGTCGTAACTTTACAACTAAGGACGCGTATAAATACTTTGTACTCCGAGCTCAACAGATAGCCATATCGAAAAACTGGACTCCTGTTAACTGGTACAATCTTTAACAAAGCAAAAAATTACTTTACAGCTTATGTTAATGTCTCAACTTGTACAAATCTTAGGGAAGAAACCTTCAGTTCCTTTGGAAAAGATCTCGATCCTCGAACTGTGGTACAAAACTGGTAAAGAATCACACAATACTATCGAAACAACGAAGTTTTCGTCGTCTTATTTGTAATCTTATTACAGGCTAGTGTCTGATATATGTCAAAAAGCAGTAGCAAAAGGATTCAAATGTATTTTCAGTAACCAAGGCTATTGGTACTTAGACCATCTTGATGTTCCGTGGCACGAAGTTTACAACACCGAGCCTTTAAATGGAATCAATGATCCTTCTCTTCAAAACCTTGTCATTGGAGGTGAAGTTTGTATGTGGGGTGAAACAGCTGATACTTCTGTTGTTCTTCAAACAATATGGCCTCGAGCTGCAGCAGCTGCAGGTAACTAATCTCTATAGGTGAACCATTATAATGGTTTGGTTCTGTTTTAAAGGGTGATCTCTGTTCTGTAATAGAGCGGATGTGGAGTACTAGAGAAGCTGTGTCGAAAGGTAACATAACAATAACAGCATTGCCACGTTTACACTACTTCAGATGTTTACTTAATAACCGGGGAGTTCCAGCGGCTCCAGTTGATAACTGGTATGCACGAAGACCACCTTCAGGACCTGGCTCTTGTTATGCTCAGTGATTCAAGTTTCAAGTTATTGTATTATATGTAATGTCTTTGGTCTGTTACTGTTTTTTGTTTTGTTTGCATTTGATATTCTAAAATGTGTGCTTCTCTTATGAAAAAATCAAAGTTGTTCTGTATCTTTTGATCCCGGTTAGTTCTGGTTTAATCGTACCGGTCAAATTAATTTGGTCTGTTTCATTTTCTGCCTTCAAGATCACAATTATGGGTGGACATAAATCCGAATCCGAAAACCAANTTTTTTGGGTTTTGAGTTTTGGATTTTTTCGGTTTTTCGGATTTTTCTTGGATTTTCGGATTTCGGATTCAGTTTTTCAGATTTTTCCTCGGATTTTTGAGTTTCTAATTTGGTTTTTCGGATTCGGTTTTGATTTCGGATAAAATTTTTTTTGCAAAACCGGAACCGAACCGAATTAAATCGGATTCTGTTCGGATTTTGATATGTTTCACTTCGGATAACCGAAAACCAAAAAATCCGAACCGAATTCGAATCCGAATGCCCAGGCCTAATCACAATAACAAAAAATACAAGGCTTTTCTCCAAACAAAGAGACAATAAACCAAACCAAACCAAACTTGATAATTCTTAATCAGTGATCTTGAAGAAAACTGTCTCTGGTTCTTCTGGTCTTTCAGTAGTAAAAGCTTCAATTGCTTCTTTTTAAATGATACAATGGAGGATTTGGTGTGCATGAGAAACAAACAACTAAAGAAGAACATTCTAAAATCTCTTTTAAGTTTCAAACATTTTTAAAACAAAGGCAATAAACAAGTTATATAACTAATACAGATTAACCCCAAAACAACATAATATAAGATTAAACCAAAGATCTCTCAAATCTCTTATTCAACATTGATAAGAACTTTAACTGATAAGCAACAATGGCTTCTAAAGAAATGGTGGAAGTATCACCCATCTTCTTGGATACTTTGGTTTTCCATCTTTCCCATCAAATATCTGCAATTACCCATCAAATATTCACAATCAAAAACACCAAAGTCTGAAACTTTTATCAGTTCTAGCAAAATCGTAAAAAAGAAAGCTTTTTGTTTACCTTTCTGAGTCTACTATGCTTTCCAAGAGCCCAATTAGTCATGATTAAAGCAGCAACAGCTAAGAAAACATATCCAGCAATAGTCTGAGTTGCAATATTGAATCCTAACCATTGATAAATCTCAGTTGTGTAATTAGCACAAGTAACAATATTGAAGAGGAAACCGCGTGGAATCTGATAACCTCCAGTTCCATTAGGGTCTCTAAGATTCCTCAACAAAATATGACAGTAAAAGTTTGCAACTTGACAAACCAAACCAAACCCGAAACCAATCTTCATCTGAAGATCACTAACTGGTGTGTATAAAGGATGGTTAACATAATAAGCAATGTAAGCACCAAAGCTCCAGTAATAAACACAGTTCCTAAACACATTCGCGATTGGAGAAGTTGCGTGGCTAAACCGATGAACTAAAAACGTTTCCAAGATCCGTTTAAAGTAATGAAAGCACCAATAGTACATAGCGTAAGTTTGGACGGGGTGGATCACTCGGTTTTCTTCATAGCCAAGGAATTTGTAAACAGGGAAGTAGTAAAAGATTGGGTAGATAAGAAGAGGACCAAGATACTCAAAGAAGAAGAGTGTTCGGTAAGAAACTTGTGGACCTAAGTCTTTGAAGACTACAGTTAAGGAGTTGTTGTTTCCATCACAATACTCTTTAAGTGATTTCTTGCTGCTGAGTACAACAGGTTTGTCCTTTGATCCAGGAGATATAGGAAGAGTTAGTCTTTGTCTTGATGGGTAAAACTTCTTAGCTGTAGAAACAACAAAACAACAAATCTTACACCATTATAAGATCTTGATTATATAATAGCACATAAGCATCAAAGGAGAGCTCAAACACACATACATGAAACTGACACTACTAGCTTTTAGGTTTATAAAGTCCATTAATTTATAAAGTCAGATTAGATCTAAGCTCAATTTTGTAGTAAAAAAATGAAAACTTTTTCAAACTTAAACCTCTCTTATGAAACGCTTCCTGAAGATCAGTAACTGTGGCCTGTGAAGAACAAAACACACAAAATTCAAATTTTAATAAAAGTACGAAACTTTAAGGATTTATCAATGTTAGCAAACTAAAGTAATTGCATTTAAGAATCAAACCCATTAATCAGAACAAAGAAGCAGATCGGAGAAGAGTACCGAATCAGGGAGGTCAAGAGGACCCTTGAGAACTTCTCTGCCGCTACGGGAGATGACGGTAACTTTCATGGCTGTAAGCGGAGAAAACGAGGAAGGCCCAAATTAAATAGAGAGAAGGAAGAAGAAGAAGAAGTGATAAGAGAGCATTGAAGAGGGATGTAGTTGGGAGTATAGGAGAGAGCTTAACTATCTCCCAACCTATTCTGCTATTGGGACCATTTTTTTTTTTTTGGTTTTGTCTATAAATTATTAACACATATAAATGGTTATTTTAAGGAATCCTCTAGATTTTTTCTTTTGATTATTAGTTATTAATTATAATATATGAAATTATAGTATCTGAAAAAATAAACATAATTTAATATTCCCTTGTTTGTTAAAAGAATGTCATTCTAGATTTATTTTTTTTGTTTTTGAAATAGTGTTATTTTATATTAGAAATATAAATTCTAACACAAAGTTTCCAATTTACACCTAACTTAACACTAAAATTATTTAAATTTTATTTAGTATTAATTAAATAATGACATATTATATGAGAGTAAAATAGTATAATGATATGTTTTTTTAATTTATGTTATAATTATCTGACATTTTAAAAAAAACAGAGGAGTACTGTTTTAGTTTTAGTTTAAATTTAGATTTATTTAAATATATACACCCTTAAAGTTTCTTTTTAAAAGCATTGTATTAGTTTGTATAATAGAGATTTGATTTTGTCAGAAATTAAAAAACACACCTAAAAATGAGTTTTTTATTTTATTTTATTTTATTTAGATGATGACAATTTTAGAAACAAATTAAAAAAAAACTATTTAGTTTAGTTGAAAAAAACTATTTAGTTTAATGTTTCAATATAAAATTTGGGTTAAACATAAAACATTTCAAATTTGGAGGTTTCATATCAAATTAGTTTGTACACACTACATAATCCTACTTTACCAACAAGATTTTGCTAATTAAGCAAAAAGAAAAACAACAAGATTTTCGAAGAACTTTCAGATTTTTTAAGAAAAAATACGGAATTTACTATATGCTATTTTAATCTTTAAGTTTATGATTGACTATAAATAAAATAATAAACTTTTTGACCAGACTTTTTAGATTTGCTGTCAACTAAAATAATATAAAATTTTGACGCAATTATTTATGGATTAACGGATTATGTTTGAGATAAAACATTGTTTTGAACGTGGATTTATCAAAACGACACCGTTTTATCGCAAATAGAATCCGTTAATTAATAAATAACGGCGTCAAAATTTTCTGTTATTGTACTTGACGGCGAGTTTATAGCGGTCTGATCAACAAAACTTTATTATTTTATTTATAATCGATGATAAATTTAAAAATTAAAATAGTACATCGTAAATTCATGAATTTTTCTTCGTATTCGAAAGTTTGCGATTTTTTTACATTTTTTATTTTTATTATGGTCAAAATATTTTTTTAACAGAAACAACCCTAAGCAGTAAATTAGAGACGCTCTAAGAATCTATATGAACAAATCCTTGGGCTCTCCTCAGCTCATCTTATCTTTCCCTCGAATCTAGTTCACCTCTTTCCTCGGTAGTTTGCAATGGCAAAAAACCAAGCAAGCCTTCTTCTTCAGAAACAACTCAAAGGTTACTTCTTTCTTCATCTCATTTTTCCGATTTTTCTAGGGTTTTTTTTCTTCTTCTTTTCCATCGATCTGATATGTTTATATTTTCTGTCTTTTCTCTCAAGTTTTGATTTTTAAGACTGGGTTTTTAATTATTAAGCTCTGGGTTTAGCCTAATATCTTAAATTGAATTGTTTTGTTTTCAGATCTGTGTAAGAAACCTGTTGATGGTTTCTCAGCTGGGCTTGTTGATGAGAATAACGTTTTTCAATGGAGTGTCTCCATTATGGGTCCTCCTGATACTTTATAGTAAGTTTTTCTCTTTCTTTTTGCTACCTGCTTGTTCAATCAACTGATGATTCTTCTGTTTTTGTATTGTTATAGTATTAGCATAAGAATCTTTATACAAACTTGTTTAGTGAGGTTATATTGTAGTTTATGACATCTATCTTTGTTTTGCATTTAGCTAAATTGAATTCATTATTATTTGGTTACAGTGAAGGTGGATTTTTTAATGCAATTATGACGTTTCCAGAGAATTATCCACTTAGTCCACCAACTGTTAAGTTCACTTCAGAGGTGTGGCATCCTAATGGTCAGTGTTTTATTCTCAGTGTAACTCGGGTGCCTTGTTCCGAGTGTTTTGAACTCTAATGGTTTTTATGTTCTTTGATTGCAGTTTACTCTGATGGAAGAGTTTGCATTTCTATTCTTCATCCTCCTGGTGATGATCCTAATGGTTACGAGCTTGCCTCAGAACGTTGGACTCCTGTTCATACTGTATGTTTCATTCATATTCTTCTTCACCATTTAAGCTTTAAGTATACTAGTAATTTCTTAGCAGAGTTAAGTAATCTATGAGTTTGAGTTTCTTTGAACTGCTAATACAGTATAGTTTTCTCTTGTGTCGAAAGGTTGCATAGATATAGAGACTGTTTTTGTTCGATATTGAGTTTATAAGTCAAGAATTGGGAATACTACTCTCTAAGATAGATCCATCGACATTAGTTGATACATAGTGTGTTTTGAGCTCTCTTTTTATTAGATCATTACTGAAAGCTAATGGTGGGTCTGTATAATACAGGTAGAAAGCATTGTGTTAAGTATCATATCGATGCTCTCGGGTCCAAACGATGAGTCACCAGCGAATGTAGAAGCTGCAAAGGAATGGAGAGACAACAGAGCAGAGTTTAGGAAGAAAGTGAGTCGTTGTGTTAGAAGATCACAAGAGATGCTGTGAAAGTCTCTTATTGTGTTGTAGAAATATCAATTCTAAGCTGATAGAGAGAACACAAGCAGTAGCAGATAATGAATCCTTCTGTCAAAAGCTTCTCTTTTTTTTTGGGTTGTCTTTAAGGTTTATGGAGTATTATGGTTGAATCAAATCTACTCTATATTTTAGGATTATAACAAAAACCGTTTTGTTTATCCAGTTTATGCTATTGAATTGATCAAGTGAATAGCCAAGCTGTGAATATATCCTCAGGCTTAGGGGGATAATGCAACAGCTATGATCATCTAACCATGATCAAACTGTAACTAGGGAAACCAGAACAAGACCTTGGCTGCAGGTTCAGCTGAGACTCAGACACTACCTTGTTTGAAGAGTAACCACTGTTTGGTTTGATGCTCTGCTAGGGTTATAATTCATTTCTTTTCTTCCTCGAGAATTATTTTCTAAAATACCAAATTAAGTTTAATTACACCCAATGAAATTTCAACACGTATGCATATGTGTTTATCGCTTACTTAAAACGCCACTTTGACCACAGAGATAACGGGATTTGGACAAAAGACAGATTTTGGAACGGGGTTTCACATAGGTGGGGGCCACCTTGTCCGATTGTCCATACATTATTTATCAATAAAACCTTCTCTTTGTCGTTATAAAAAAGTTCTTAAAATTATTGTATTTATTTGACAATTCTTCGAAAGAAAAATCTAGATCCAATATATTCGATTACTTACACATAAACTTTAAATATTTTTCGTATTATACACAAAATAAATAGATACAAATTCCATCGTAATTACATTTTGAATTTAATCACTACGCATAAACCTTAAATATTCTCAAACCAATGTTATTCAAAATCTACATCCCATATATTAATTTCCTTATTAAATATAAAACTTAAATATTTTAATAATTATACACAAAAATAATGATTATGTATAAATAGGTCCAAAAATACCATCGTAATAATTATTCAAGAGGTCCTTTGTTTTACTTTTCCTCCGTTCTTCTATTCTTCTGCCTCCAGGTACATACTCAGCATTTTGAATTCGGTTCTTCGTTATCAGAGATTATGAAGCTTTCGTAATCCACCATTGTAGTCTTAATCGAAGATCAGATCTACCATTTTGCTTCTCGAATCCGATGTTCTTCATCAGATTCGCAGATTTTATATTTTTTTTATCCAGATAGGTTATGGAGTCTAATCTTAGGTCGTGTTGATTTGTAGATTTTAGTTTTCGTAATCCTGATATCGTTCAAGCAAGATATCTCTGATTCTTCATTTTATTATCGATGATATCATATTTTGTATACCGTCGTTAACATGTGTTGCTTTTGATTTTTTTCAGAGGAGAACGACGATTGTTGAATGCGTTATTGTTATTGTGATTTCATTAGCTACTTATTTAGGTATTGAAGTTCAAGTGTTGTTTTCAAATCTGGTGAAATGGTTTGGTTTCGAGCTGGTTCTAGTGTTACAAAGCTAGCTGTTAGAAGGATTTTGAATCAAGGTGGTTCATATGCTACAAGGACACGGTCTCTTCCTTCTCAGACTCGTTCTTTTCACTCAACTATTTACAAATCACAGGCTCATAGTGCTCCAGTTCCTAGAGCTGTACCTCTTTCTAAGCTTACTGATAGTTTCTTAGATGGGACCAGCAGTGTCTACCTTGAGGAGTTACAAAGGGCTTGGGAAGCTGATCCTAATAGTGTAGATGAGTCTTGGGATAATTTCTTTAGAAACTTTGTTGGTCAGGCTGCTACATCTCCTGGCATCTCTGGGCAGACAATTCAGGAAAGTATGAGGTTGTTGTTACTTGTTAGGGCTTATCAGGTGAATGGTCACATGAAAGCCAATTTGGATCCATTAGGTCTTGAACAGAGAGAGATCCCTGAAGATCTTGACTTAGCTCTTTATGGATTCACAGAGGCTGATCTTGACAGAGAGTTCTTCTTGGGAGTGTGGCAGATGTCAGGTTTCATGTCTGAGAACAGACCTGTGCAGACACTCCGTTCCATATTGACAAGGCTAGAACAGGCCTACTGTGGGAATATTGGGTTTGAGTATATGCACATTGCAGATCGGGATAAATGTAACTGGTTGAGAGAAAAGATTGAAACACCAACTCCTTGGCGGTACAACAGGGAGCGTCGTGAGGTGATTCTTGATAGACTTGCATGGAGTACTCAGTTTGAGAATTTCCTAGCTACCAAGTGGACAACAGCTAAGAGATTCGGGCTTGAAGGTGGAGAATCATTAATTCCTGGCATGAAGGAGATGTTTGACAGAGCAGCAGACCTTGGAGTGGAGAGTATTGTTATTGGAATGTCTCACAGAGGAAGATTAAATGTTCTAGGTAATGTTGTTAGGAAGCCACTACGTCAAATATTTAGTGAGTTCAGCGGTGGTATTAAGCCTGTAGATGAAGTTGGCTACACTGGTACCGGTGATGTCAAATATCACTTGGGAACCTCTTATGATCGACCTACAAGAGGTGGGAAGAAAATCCATCTCTCATTGGTTGCAAATCCAAGTCACTTGGAAGCTGCGGACTCGGTTGTTGTTGGAAAAACCAGAGCAAAACAGTACTACTCCAAGGATTTAGACAGGACCAAAAATTTGGGTATTTTGATTCATGGAGATGGTAGCTTTGCTGGACAAGGGGTGGTTTACGAAACTCTACATCTTAGTGCTCTTCCAAACTACACCACCGGAGGAACCATACATATTGTGGTTAACAACCAAGTGGCTTTCACAACAGATCCAAGTGCTGGGAGATCTTCCCAGTATTGTACTGATGTTGCTAAGGCTTTGAGTGCTCCCATCTTTCATGTTAATGGGGATGATGTTGAGGCTGTTGTTCATGCCTGCGAGCTGGCTGCTGAGTGGCGTCAGACATTTCACTCTGATGTTGTCGTTGATTTAATATGCTACCGTAGGTTCGGGCATAATGAGATAGATGAACCATCTTTCACTCAGCCAAAAATGTACAAGGTTTGCGACTTTTTTTCCCCTTTATATGTTACCCAGAAAGATTCTGTTATGGATTTATGACTTGTCTAAGTTTTTGAATTGCCCAATCTCTTTTCAATCTGACAGGTTATCAAAAACCATCCCTCAACACTTCAAATCTACCACAAAAAGCTCTTGGAATGCGGGGAAATATCACAACAGGATATTGATCAGATACAGGAAAAGGTTAACACCATCCTCAATGAAGAATTTGTTGCTAGTAAAGACTATCTCCCTAAAAAGCGAGACTGGCTTTCAACCAATTGGGCTGGATTTAAGTCTCCTGAGCAGATCTCACGTGTAAGAAACACAGGGTGAGTAGGGATTGTCTTTTGTCCTTTTAATATCATTTTTTCTGTTCTATTGTCCTTTCAACTTTATACTCTTTTACAGTGTCAAACCAGAGATACTTAAGACTGTTGGCAAGGCAATTTCATCGCTTCCAGAAAACTTTAAGCCTCACAGGGCGGTAAAAAAAGTCTATGAACAACGTGCCCAAATGATTGAATCAGGAGAAGGGATTGACTGGGCTCTTGCAGAAGCTCTTGCTTTTGCTACCTTAGTTGTGGAAGGAAACCATGTCCGGTTGAGTGGTCAAGATGTTGAACGAGGAACATTTAGTCATCGTCATTCTGTTCTTCATGACCAGGAAACTGGAGAAGAGTATTGCCCTCTAGATCATCTCGTCATGAATCAGGATCCTGAAATGTTTACTGTCAGCAACAGGTCTGTTAGCTAAATTTTTTCTTCACTTCTCCATAATGGGATCTTACATTATGAGAAATCCCCTTTGTTTGCAAGCAAACAGAATTCTTCTGCCCAAGTATCACTAAGAAGCTTTACTTTTTATATACAGTTCTCTTTCAGAATTTGGTGTCCTTGGTTTCGAATTGGGTTACTCAATGGAAAGCCCAAACTCGTTGGTACTATGGGAAGCTCAGTTTGGGGACTTTGCCAATGGAGCTCAGGTAATATTTGATCAGTTCATCAGCAGTGGAGAAGCCAAATGGCTTCGTCAAACCGGGCTTGTTGTGCTACTCCCTCATGGTTATGATGGTCAGGGACCTGAACATTCAAGTGCTAGGTTGGAACGTTACCTTCAGGTAAAACTGTCCTAGATTTTACATCATCTTATGGTTTATGGTGTTGATGCCTATAATCATCTTATACAGATGAGTGATGATAATCCCTATGTCATACCAGACATGGAACCAACAATGAGAAATCAAATCCAAGAATGTAATTGGCAGATTGTTAATGCCACAACTCCTGCTAACTATTTCCATGTTCTCCGGCGACAGGTAAGAGCTATTTTAAGGTCATCTAATTCACCTGTCTCAAAGTGTTGTTTACGATAATATCACTCATGTTGTAGATACACAGAGACTTCCGTAAGCCTTTGATTGTAATGGCACCAAAGAACTTGCTCCGTCACAAGGACTGCAAATCAAATCTCTCAGAGTTTGATGATGTCCAAGGTCACCCAGGTTTTGACAAGCAAGGAACTAGATTTAAGCGATTAATCAAGGATCAGAATGATCACTCTGATCTTGAAGAAGGCATTAGAAGATTGGTACTTTGCTCTGGAAAGGTATAAGAAACAGCTTTATTCATTTATATAAGATGAATCTTGTTTGTCCCTAAAGAGAAATGATTACATTTTGTTTCTTTGAAGGTTTATTACGAGCTTGATGATGAGCGGAAGAAGGTTGGTGCTAGTGATGTTGCTATTTGTAGAGTGGAACAGCTTTGTCCCTTCCCATATGATCTCATTCAGCGTGAGCTCAAAAGATATCCAAGTAAGCATTTTCGATTCAGTTTGGTTCATATGCTCACACTCCCTAAATGTATTGACTGTTTTGGTTGGGTTGAAAAAGATGCTGAGATAGTTTGGTGCCAAGAAGAGGCAATGAACATGGGAGCATTTAGCTACATATCTCCACGGCTATGGACAGCAATGAGAAGCTTAGGCAGAGGAGATATGCAAGACATTAAATACGTTGGTCGTGGTCCTTCTGCTGCTACTGCTACTGGTTTCTACACTTTCCATGTCAAAGAGCAAGCCGAGCTCGTTCAGAAAGCCATCGGAAAGGAACCCATCAATTAAAATGAATTCTCATACTGAAAACTAAAAAGGGAGAAAACTTTTAAATAAGAAAAAAATACTAAAAACACTGACAAAATCCTCTGTTATTTTGTTATTTTTTTTTGGTCCCATTGGTTTTGAACCTGTCTTGTGTTACAGGTTAAAACCTTAAATAATCTCACTTTGATACTACAGTTTTGTTTTTCTTAACCACTTCAAAATTTCCAATTGTATATTTTAGACAAAGCTTTTTTTTTTGCAACAAATCGAACATAAAACTTAAAGATCAAAAAACATAAATCAATGTTTTAAATGTAACTTAAAAGCAAATCTTACGAGCATTAAACACAAAGCTCACCATTTCACAAGTGAAGAGTTCCTCACAAGACTTTACAAACAAATGTTACATAGGCAATCTCAGTACCTACAAGTATTAGTGCTTGGATTGTTCCCTACAATGACACCAGTTCCGCCGAAGTTGCACGAACCGTCATTGCGTCCGTGGCTTTGGAAATAAGAGTTCATCACAAAAGACGCGTGTGTCCTCAAATTGCTCGGGTTAAAACATGAACCACCAGCTTGGATTGGTTTACAATCAACACCTCCTTGGCTACATACCCAGTTAATATTCCCTTGTAGCTGTGCATCCGTAGCGCCCGGCTTAGCGACACACCATTTACCACTTCCACCTTTAATAGGCGCAGGTAATGCTGGACGGCTACCACCACCAGCTTGTCCATTTCGGAGAAGACCAACATCATAAACCGGAGAGAAATCTGATTGGAAAAGTCCCCAATTACGCTCAGCGGTTGGACCAGGCTTACCTTCTTCGTTGAACAGACCGAAAATGTAAGTTTCAAACCGTCTTTTAGGCATGAGAGGTGTCCCTTGGGCTTGTGAACGTTTGATAATGTTACGGTTAAACCAAGCCGCGTTCTCAGGTGAGCACCAAGGTTGGTCACAAGCAGAAGGCCAACCAGTCTCACCTACAACGATGTTGACATCACCGTAACCAAGAGCTTTCATAGCTGAGTAAGTAGAGTCGATGAGTGTATCATACATGTTGGTGTAGACAAGGCGGGTGAATGGGTCATGGACCGACTTGGATGGTGAACGGAAAATGGCGAAATTGAGGTTTTTAGGATCGAAACCGAAGTAAGGATAAGGATTAATCATGAAAGGAGACTTAGTTTCACGATGGTATGCTAGGATTGGAGCCAATATGCCTTTGTCCCAGCCTGGTCTGAATCGACCACTGCTTGGTGCACTATTCAATTTATAGACAATGATGTTAAGTGAGTGCGCGGTTGTGACCTGTGACCAAGTGCAACAAATATTAGTACATTATAAGAAACATATGTGATAATATTCATATACTTATGATTAATGAAGGTAACTTAGGACATTGAAGAGACATCACACTTTTGTTAAATTAGCATTGGTCCGAATCTAAAGACAGCCTTGGACAGTAAAATGACACGTGGCATTGTCTAAATAATGACGACTTAAATATTTTTATTTTTTACAGATAAATATTAAATAGTATTAGCATTTCTAATTATTACCGAATTATACCTAACAAAATCTGAAATTAGTAAAATAATAATGGGAATTGAAATATTGTATTTTAAAATATTTACAAATAACAAAAACAATCTACTACTTATTATTTAAGTATTACTAATTAAAAACTGATTCTATTAAAAAAAATTGTACAAAAAATTTTAATAGTATATATATTTATTTATAATTTTATTTATTTCAATTAAAATATTTTATCACGTGACATTATCAAAATTATAACTTTATATCCTAAAATTCTGTAAAATATAATCATATCTACTAATAGTTATTAATAAATCTACAATATAAACAAGAAAAATATAATTATTAAAATATTATATAAAGTAAACAATATAAA
>KE159039.1:213319-226328 GCA_000411055.1 Leavenworthia alabamica | reverse complement strand
TCCACAGTGAGAAGTCGCCATCTCCATTGAACACTTTGATTTCAACTCTTGTTGTTAATGCCATTTCTTCGATTTCGCGATAAAACCTACGCTCTGATACCACTTGTTACAGAATCAAATTGACTTGTTTGAATCGATTTGAATCCTTTGTCTTGAGCTTTAAGACTATGAACATAAAAGAAAACAACACAAGAATTTGTTAACCCGGTTCACCTCAGTCGATGTGACTGAGCCTACGTCCGGAGCCGAATCAATCCGGCAAATCCACTATATCAAGAAGAACACCAGCTCAAATCGAGCTTGACAACAGTTACAATGGAGGAATCTCAAACACAATACACTCTCACTCAAGTACAAGTTGAGAGTAACAAAAGAAGAAGAAGATGATAATATTTTGCCGAGAACAAAATGCAGACTTTATACCAAAAGCTCTGTACCATTGAACCGGTGAATTTGATTTAGAATTGAACTGGTCTCTTGAGTTTAAACCGGAAACAGATTTAACCAACTTAACAATCTTCAACTGTCTCTAACCAATCTTCAACAAACTTCAACCATACCAACTGAAATTGAATCAGATCATAACCACATAACATTACCGTTGGCGATTACAGTATAAAGTAAGTTCTCAGATCTTCAAACTTGTTTATTTCTCATTCTCTTCCAACAAAATTTTGATAAAAGGAAGAAACAATTCAAAGTCGTCATTTTTGTCTTGCTTCTCTATTTCTACGCTCGTTTTTTTTCTTCTCTGTCGCTAGATGTCACCGTAGAAGACGACGAAACCGAAGAAGAAGAGTAACAACAAGAAGAATCATACCTTCTCACTCACTCGTAGTGGATTCTTCAGATCCTCTGAAGAAGACAATGAAGAAGAAGAAAAAGAGTATGTGATATGTTTTGGGTTTGTTTACAGAAACATCAATTTAAGTTAAGTCTTCCTCTTCATCTTGCTTCTCCATTTCTACGCTCGTTTCTTTTGGTTTCCATCTAATAAATCTATCTCCGTCGCTAGATGTCATTGTAGAAGACGACGAAACCGAAGAAGAATCATAAAAAGAAATGGATTCTTCAGTGATTTTTTCAATTACTCTGTTCGTATACCAAGAAGACAAGAAGGAAGAAGAGTGTGATATGTTTGGGGTTGTCGGATACAGAGACATCAAATCAAGTTCTTGTAAGTATTATTATTATTATTATTATTAGTGTATTGATAGGCAAAGTTATTTAATTATGATGTTTTTATTAAAATGAATTAGTATTTATCTTTTTTCTAATGTGATAAAACTTTTTTTTATTATACTCGTATTCACCTTACATTATAATAATATTCGTAACAGTTTTTTATATTGTAGTTGAATTAAATTTTTTTAGTTTTAGGTAAAATGTTGTAATAGTTAGTATTTTTTATTTTTTATTATTAATAAATTTGAAGTCTAATAAATTGGAGTTAACCAATTTTAACTATGCAGACAACACAAGAAGGAGAATGGAAGTGCAAGGGAATTGGAAAGACGAAGAGGTGAGGTTTTTTGGTTTTTTTTTTTGTTTTTTAATAAAAAACTTTATTTTCATATTTTATATGCTAATCTACTAATGATTTGAAACTAACCGAACTTTAAATCCTGTCAATTGTGATCGTTAGCGATTTCAAAGTTCAATCTGATTTCTTATTGTTAGTTAGATTTAGTATTCATATTTTTAAAATGAAGTTTTTTATGTTTTTTTTAGGATAAAATTTTCGTTTTACAAATTTGATATTAAATCTTATAATAATTTGAAAACTAATCGGACTTTGAATCCTATCAAATTTATTTGATCGTTAGGGATTTCATAAGTTCAACCTGATTTTCTTATTGTTATGAAGATTTTAATTTTCAAATTTAAAATGAAAATTTTTAGGTTTTGTTTTTAATTTTTTTTTGTAAAGTTAACTAAAATTTTTGAAATAAATTTAAATTTAACTCTAAATATCCAAATATATATTATTTGTAAAATACAATATCAATATTAATTATTCATAAGATGGATGTTTTCATTCATACTTAGCAATCGGTGGTCCTACTTGGTTAGACCCTCATTAACAGCGAAAGAGCAGTTTAGTTCGTTGTACGAAGGCTCTATCCCAACGAGCGGTTATGCTTTTTTTATATTTATATATATAATTTATATGTATATTTTTAACTCTACAAGAGTGATATTTTTATCAGTGAAAAAAAAAATCTCTATAGCTCGAACTATCTGTCTCTCTTCTATTTAATGTTGTAACCTAAATCTAAATCGATTTGGGAGTTTGAAAAGAAAAAAAGAAAAAAAATTAATTGGTTTAATTTGGTTTAGATCAACAAACTTATTTTTAAAAACGTTAATCACCTAATTTAATCACCAGTAAAAAGTTAACACAAGATTCAAATGATGTGCTAGTAAAAAGAAAAATTAGATGAAATTAATTTAAAATGTGGATGTTTAGAAAGAAATTGAATGTATTTTATAATTAATGTTGAAATAGGCATAAGTCCTTATAAATTAAAATAAGACCACAAACAATTAAAAACTTTTTGAATCTGAATCTAAACCTTCTTTACCCAATAAAGTAATAAGTAAAATAAAAAAAGTCAAAGTTTCTTTCTTTTTATTCTCGTATACTTAAGAGCAAATCTGCAAACAAAGTCACAAGAGTCCATTCAAATGCCTCAACTGGATCGTTCTAGGGATTCCACAACCGAACTCATCATCTCTATGGTCGTCGATGGAGACTATTACGGCGGATCTTCAGCCGCAGTTCCTTTCAAATGGGAATCTCAACCGGGAACTCCAAGACGACGATCCTCATTTTCCCGTTTTGATTCTGATTCTCCAGTTTCAGCTCCACTCACACCTCCTCCATCTTACTTCTACGCTTCTCCTTCCTCTACAAAACCCCTTAACTCTAAAAAAAGCAACACTCTCTTCAGTTCCTTGCTTCCCAAGAATCGTAGCTCCCCATCTTCTCCAGCTTCTTCTTCTTCATCGTCCTCGTCTTCTCCATTAAGAACATCTGATTTTAGGACCAGAAGAAGATCAATATGGTTTGAATCTGGTTCGAGTTTAGATTACGGATCGAATCATTATAATAATGCTAAATCTTCAGGTTGTTACGCTTCCATTGTTAAGGTGTTTCTCAAAGATGTTAAATGATTCTTCTTTTTTTTTTTTTTTGTAATATGTAATATATATCTCCTAATTTGTTATTATTAATTTCCTCTGTTTTGTAAGCTCAGAAATAATTTACCAACAGCATCTCCTCCATAAATCGATTTATTTAAGTTACAAAATAAACTTTGTAGATTATATGGATTCTGTTCTGTGTGTCATATCAGATTTTGAATTCTAGATATATTAAGAGGGAAGGAAATAAAAAACTTCACTTACTCATAAGGCAATTTGAATAAACCAAACTAAACCGGGATGCACCCTCCATTAACTGTATCTTTGAATAGACGTGTTTTCTACACTGTAATGAGAAAATTCGCCAAAAAAATTTATTATAATGAGATCAGATCTATATACATCGTCAGTGTTGCATACTCTTGTGCAGCCATGTGATACCACAATCAATAATAACTTTCACTTGCGGTCAAATCATTCATTTAATTATATATTATTCCATCTGTTGGATTCTTATACCGATCACGTGACACCACATGTGCGTACACTCCGCTAGGGTTTCACACGTTGGAATAGAAAATGATATTCATTATTTTGAGCCTATATTAACTTTAGGGCATTATTTGGTTGCTTCCTCTCCAAGTTTCTTACCATCTTGCTCTAGTCAAAAAAGCCTTGTTTGATAGAATCATACACAGTTCAATCACTCCTTGTCTGAAGATCTTCAAATTATTCCAATAAGATCAAGTTTTGGTTCTGATACAAAATTTTCACACGCCTTGGTAAAAATTCAAAAATCATTTTTTCATCCCTCAATCATAAAACAAATACAAAGACTCAAGCCATTTCTCTAAACAATTAAAACTCGAAACTGCCCTCTTCTGCACCTGAAGATAATACGCCATCTTCCATCTCACGGAGTGCAGTTGCAGTTGAATCATCTATTCCCAGCAGAAACTGTAGCCTCGAGACTTTTTCAGGTGCAGGTTTGGGATCATTCTTTGAATAAATATCATATAGATCAGATAATTCCTCTGATACTTCCCACGACATAGGCTCAGCTGGCACAGCTTTGTCACATGCAAGCAAATCATTCAGCGAGGAGACCTAAAACCATAGAAGACACATAAACAAGTCATATCAGCAACCTGATAAAACCATAATTTATGTCAAGAGAAGAGATGGAGATAAAAATTTCATACCACTCCCTTGGCGTTTCTCTGCCTGAGTAATGCCACAGCTTGGATCAGCGAGTTTGATAATCTACTCTGAGCGAGATCATGAACAACTCTTTTCGCCTTTTCCACATCAATACTGAGATCTGATGGGATTGTCTCGTAGACTTCAGTTTCATCGAATTCACCTGTTCCTGATGAGAATATATCATTCACTGTCTTCTTGAATAATTTCTCTCTCAGAGTCACAGCAATCATACTGTCAAGACTCACGTTTGCCTCCTTGAGCTCTCGTATTTGCTTTATGTTCAGTCTCCCTTGGTTAACAGCGGTTTCTATCGCGTTTGCCATTTTTGTAGTTGTTATATTTTTTATAACCTTCTCAGCTTGTGGCTGAGGCAACCCAACTTGCTTTTGCAACTCGTCTAGCTGATCTACTCTTGCCTTTGTCAATTGCCCATCAGCTAAAATCACTTCAGCTTGTTGCCTAAAAGCTTGCTCAGCTAAACCTACATGAATGTTGACTATTTCTTTCGAAGTCAATCCGAGAATCCCACCAAGCTGATTCAGAAGTAAGTACTCTGAATCGTCTCTCTTTGTTGTGATCTGGGCGCCAAACGGGATTCTTGTTACCTCTCCTGTTAGACAGTAGAGCAAGTATGTTTTGTATAGATCGATCCTGTCCCTGTCAGGAAGGTCGTCTTTGAGCGTTATCTCGGTCTGGCCAGGCTTTCCCATCTTCTCAGCGAGTTCCTTGTCAGGTCTTGTCTTTCTGAGTGACTCAAGGGATCCCCATTCCTCGTCTTCAGCATGTTCTTCTTTCTCCAGAACAGGCTTCTCCTCAGGTTCCTTATCAGTAGATTCTCCCTTAATGTCAGCCACCATTTCAGTCACGACTAATGTGTTGAAAGCAATCATCTTCTTGAGCTCCTTTGCTGACTCGGTGCGGTTTTCTGCTGCTCTTGCTCGTCTGATATAGTTTGTGAAAACTCTACGGACCTGAGAATCAATGAAGGGATTTGGTTTTCATGTCTTGCTAAGAGAAGTCAGAAAAAAAAATCCTAATACAAACATGGAGAAGTAAATAGTGCGATGATACTCACAGCCTTGCTCGCAATAGACATGGCAGTCTCTCTGGATAACCGAAGACCATGTGCAGCCTTTCTAACTGATTTGCGAGTTTCAGCATCATAACCATCCACTCCAGAAGAAATTGCATCCCTGACAACCTGGAAAAGATGTAACAGGTAAATATCTGTAGGCATATATTCTGGGACAAAGACCGAAAGGCAATAACGTTGAGATTTGGTCAAATTTAAGTCAGTGGAAAATGGATTGAAAACAGAAGATAGAGATAGATATGTATTTTAACATGTGAGTTTTCTAAAAGATAGCTTTGAAATGGTAGTACCAAGACCCAAGACCATGAGAAAAACCTAGGGTGAAAAAAACAAGAGGAGTTAAAACTGGATTACCTTTTCAAATATGGTTCCACAGATTTCTGCATGAGCTGCCTCAACAGTTTGCTGAGGAATACAGAGCATGACTCTTAACCTTAATAAAGCAGCAACATTGTCATCACTCAGCTCTCCATCAGTAACACACTGTTGAAGCTTCTGCCGGTAGATTTCTGAAAAAAAGAAGGTGCTTGTCAGATGATTGGGAATAAAAGACCGTAATGGATATTAAAGCTGAAAAGAAACAGCATGAAACTACATATGTTGGAAGTCTGTTAAGAACCAAATCTACAACATTCAAAGCTAGCCTGCAAGGTTAAGGAACTAGCACGTTTACTAGCTACCAACAAAAATGATAAAATTTTAGTTCATCCATGGAACCATCTTATATTTGGTTGATAATTTGATATTGTGTCAATTCAAAATGTAGACCACTAGTGCATAACATAACTATATAAGGTTTTATTGGTGTATAGAAAGGTCCCCATATACCTTCATGTATTGCGCCTGCCTTCTGTGCATCAAAGTGCAGCTCTTCGCAGAGCTTTTGAAGGTATTTTGCTTTACTGTCTTGTGCTTCAAGGTCACCACTAGAAACAGCGTTAGCAAGTCTTTTACGGTATGCCTTGGACGTAACATCAACACTAATAGCTTCAGCCTCCCGTGTTCCCAGTCCGAGTATATTTCTTAGTTGGCTCATTGCCACGAGCTACCATTCAGTAGAAAATACAATCAGATATCAAAAATTGCGTTGGACCAGGAGAGAGGTTACATCATCTGAAACACCTGCTCTCTATAGAAATCGCAACCAGGCTTTACGATATAACCTCTGATACAAAATTGATTTGAGTTTACCTTATTTTCTTCTATGCGCCCACCCGATAAAGCGTCTGTAACATACGCTCTATAAAGTAGCTTTAAATCATCCATTCTCCTCTCAAAATCAGACTCATCACCTAAGCCACATAGAACCAAGGTTAAGAGTCCATAATTATTATTCTGAATAGAAAACATCAAAAGTGTCTTTACCTATCAAAGAAATAGGTCCAACCCCGCGTGCAAATTGATCTGCCTCCGAATGAGTTTTCAAGGAAACCAGCTGGTTGTTGAACTCCAGTACTTTTTCAAGCTCTTCCACAACAGATGCCAAGCTCTTCCTGGATAAAATCAAGTTATTTAAACGACATGCATTGTAAACTAATCTAAACTCAGTTACTCGTATTTGTTTCCCTTATTCAATATCACAAGGATACAAAAACGCCTACAAAATAAAAATCTTGCGACTTTCTTTCACAGTGAAACTGTTCAACGTAAAACCATGTAAAAAATTAATATACTGAAAGATACTTTACAAGAAGGAAAGGAGGAAATATCATTGAACAACTTTTGGAAAAACAAAAACACAAAATTAAAGCCAAAATTTTAATCTCTTTTCCAGCCCAACTAAACGAACGTCAAGCAAAGGAATATACCACCCAAGAATCACAAGTTAAAAAAATTTTACATGTGCGGGATGCAAGAAAAAAAACTTGAATGCAAACCAAATTAATTACACGTACAATTAATTTTTAATAATATGTGTATGCATGATTCTGTAAGCAATATATTAAAATGTTTACACTGCTCGTGTGCGGGATTTTAGTATGCTGAGTGCCGATGAAATGTTCTCTATGACTACTTTCCTTGTATGTTCTCTGAATAGGTCTTCAGCAAGCTGCGAGGGAGGAGAAATTTCAGAAAAACAAAAAAAGCATAACCAGAGGTAGCAGTAAGTCGATGCCACAAATAATTAGAGTACCTCATCAGAAAGCTTGAATGATAGTTGTGCTTTTCTAAGGTTCACAAGGTTTTCTACATTAATATCTGCATGAAAATGTTTAGAAACTTAACCATATAAGTCGGGCAACCCGCTGAGAGACGAATATTCAAAAACCCAATGGACAAAGAAGTGCCATAATATTTGATAAAAACATGAATAATATACCTCTACCGACTAATTTGAGCCGCTCGGCATACAGCTGCTTTGCATTTTCACGAATAGCAATCGCAACCTAGAAATGAGGTCAAAACATTAGCAGAGAACTTTAGATTACCGTGTCAAAGTAGATTACCAATATGCGATTTATAAAACAAATATTGAGCAACATCATATGTTTAAAAAAAAACAGAAATGCCTACCTGAGCATCTGTGACCTTCAATACTCGCTTCCAAGGCAAAAGGAAGGATGACGCATCTCCAAAAACAAGAGCTGAAACATATACAAGCCTCATAAATGCCTGCACTGGAAGCATACGACTTGTGATCACACTTGTGCTCTCTTTCTGAACAATCCTACAACAAAAATAACAAATGATAGGGACTAGCGACTCACCCGACGCTGTTCAGCATCACCTTCACGTTCCCCAGTCTCAAGCCTTTGCCTAAAAATCCTGCGGCCAATCTAAAGAAAGCCAAGGAATTAGTGATTCTCCAATCAAGATCCTTCTGAATCAACTGCAAAAAGCTAATGACTAGTATAAATGAAGACAAAGAATCTAAGAAAACACCTCCATGTGCATGGCGGCTGCATCAGGGTTGTCTATCCCCAGAGCATTTTTGAAGTTGACTATCTTCTCCACTTCATCCCCTTTAAGAGACTGTCCTTCAGTTGGAAGCACGGAAGTTACATACCTAATCAAGATTAAGATACAAAGATTACTAAAGAACTCTCCACACTCAGAGAGAAGGAGGAAGGCAATATTCCAAGTTTTCCGGGTTTCAAACATGACTCACCGGCAATATATATCAGAAATCTCAGCCTGGAATGCCTCGTCTCCTTTGTTGACACCATACCTACAACATATGACAAGGAATGATCGTTAACTACAGTTTTTGTGTAAATCTCAATAAAATCACAATTCAAGCAGCCACTCACCTATCAGCGATCTTTTCTATATCCTCTTTTGTCACAGAGGCAGGATCTTCAATTTCAGCAACATAATTGTGCAAACTGATAGCAGCTACCTCCGGTACGGCCGAGTTCAACGCATAGACAATAGCTCCACCGGCGGCTCCAGCTACAGCAGCACCACCCAAGGCAATATTCCTGGAGCCAGCCAACCGAAGCCCAAGGCCGTAACCAGTTGCTAGAGATGCCGCTAAAACAACAGCAGAAGTCGCTAGCCTCACTGGCGGCGTCATTTTCTCAACAATTGGTTGTAATCCGGTGAGCTCCTTCTTACTTCCATGTACACCAGAACTCTTCGCCTGCGTAGATACTGAAACTTGGTCGAGAGAAGCAGCTGAGCTTCGAGGCAATGAAACTCGATAACGACGGCGAATTAGAGACTCAGACTTGGAGAAACGGAGAGGCAAAGGAGTGAGGAAGTTACAGAGAAGAGGAGAGCGAGGGGAAGGTGAAATTGGAGAGTTAATGGTGGTGATGAGTGAGGAATTCATGGTTCCCTCTACTGTGAATCAGAGAAGTCGTGGAGAAGAAGCTCGTAGGGTTTAATAGAAGAGAAGTAAGGAAAACGGATAGAAATGCCGAGGAAGAAATGAGAAAGGGATAGATAGGGAACGTCGTGATGTTTCGTAATAATATTATAAAACAGCGTGCTGTCTAAATCTACGATAAACTGTAAGAGGTTTATATCTACACGAAATTCTCAATGTGTTTAGAACATTTTACAAACTCCATATAAATTGTGTTGGTATTTAAAAGCAGGGTTATGGATTCAAACCAAACAACCTTAATTTATTTGGTTCGATTCCGGTTAGTAGTTTAAAGGACGTAAAAGCTTAAAAAAATTAATGTAAAATGCATTTTTTAAAACCACGAATTTAGAATGGAGAAGATGATGCGTTCTTGATATCTTACCAACCAAAAAAATAGTCTGAATCAATAAATAGAAACAAAATCTATGGCTTCATCTCTCTCTTTCTCTTCCCCTTTTGTCTTTGATCTTTTAACAAAACCTCAAAACTAATCTACATTTTGAAGATAATTAACATTTCTGTTTAACAAAAATCCTCAGCTTCCTCTACCCACACATATTAGTTTCTGTATTTGTTACATAGCAAGATCTCTTAACTCCACAATCTTTGGCACCCACAAGAAAGATCATAGCGATGTCAAAGCTAAATCAAGTAGAGGCCTACTCTACGCAGATAGCCGAGGTTCATGGGCCATTTTTTTTAGAAAAAATCGTCTGCCAAAGACACCATATGTTAACCTCCAAAGGAGTTTTCTTAGGAAGTAACCCTTTCAAATACTCAGTGCCACTTATTTTAATACAAATGGTTATGATCATTATCACCTCAAGAATTATCTTCCAACTTCTAAAGCCCTTGAAGCAAGGCATGATATCTTCATATGTCTTGGTATTATATATGTATTCTCACAACAAGTTCTTTTTTTTTTTTACATATATTATGTAATCGACCAATCTCAATGTTTACATGTAGGCTGGTGTAGTCTTGGGACCTTCTCTCCTTGGCCAAATCCCTAAGTACAGTGAGTTAGTTCTTCCCTTGGGTTCTAAACTCACTATACAAACCATTTCAAACGTTGGTTTCTTCATTCATCTCTTTTTACTTGGGTTAAGAATCGATGCTAGTATTCTTCGTAAAGCTGGTTCTAAAGCTATACTCATTGGTACAGCTTCATACACCTTCCCATTTGCCCTTGGTAACTTAACTGTTCTCATCTTGAGAACCACTTATAATCTCCCATCCGATATTGTCCATTGTATCAGCACAGTGATCTCTCTCAATTCAATGACCTCGTTTCCGGTCACTACAACCGTTTTATCTGAACTCAACATACTTAACTCTGATCTAGGACGGTTAGCTACTAACTGCTCTATTGTCTGTGAGGCCTTTAGCTGGATCGTTGCGCTTGTTTTCAAAATGTTCTTGCGAGATGGGACAATCGCTAGTCTTTGGTCTTTCACTTGGGTCTCTCTTCTTCTCATCGTGATATTTTTTATCTGTAGACCAATGATCATCTGGTTGACAGAGAGAAGAAGCATTTCTATTGATAAAGCAGATCAGATCCCATTTTTTCCAATCATAATGGTCTTGTTTGCGATAAGCTTGGCTTCCGAAGTTCTTGGGGTTCACGCTGCGTTTGGAGCGTTTTGGCTTGGAGTTTCACTCCCTGATGGACCTCCTTTGGGGACTGGACTCACTACCAAACTTGATATCTTTGCAACCACCATTATGCTTCCTTGTTTCATAGCCATTAGTGGATTTCAAACTAATTTCTTTGTGCTTAAACAGAGCCATGTGAAGATCATTGAGTCTGTGATTCTTATCACTTACATTTGCAAGTTCCTTGGAACAGCTGCTGCTTCTGTTTATTGCAGTGTACAGGTCCAAGACGCGATTTCTTTGGCTTTCTTGATGTGTTGCCAAGGAGTCATCGAGATCTATACATCCATCATGTGGAGAGATGAAAAGGTATCTATAATAATCTTTTCTTGATCCAATGTGCAAAAGTTTTCATCAAACTATGTTATTGTTTTGTAGGTTCTAAACACAGAATGTTTCAATCTTCTTATCATAACGCTTTTGCTTGTGACTGGCATTTCGCGTTTCCTTGTCGTTTGTCTCTACGACCCATCGAAACGTTATAGAAGTAAAAGTAAACGAACCATCCTTAATACAAGACAACGAAACCTTCCGTTTCGTCTTCTCCTCTGCGTTTACAACGTTGAAAACGTACCTTCAATGGTTAACCTTCTTGAAGTTTCTTATCCAAGTAGGTTCAGCCCGATCTCTGTTTTCACACTGCACCTTGTAGAACTCAAAGGTCGAGCTCACGCTGTCCTCGTGCCACATCATCAAATGAATAAACTCGATCCCAATACAGTCCAATCTACTCATATTGTCAATGGTTTTCGACGGTTCGAGCAGATGAACCAAGGAACCCTAATGGCACAGCATTTCACAGCTGCAGCTCCATACTCAAGCATCAATGACGATATTTGCACTCTCGCACTCGATAAGAAAGCAACACTTATCGTCATACCATTTCACAAACAATACGCTATAGACGGAACTGTTGACCATGTGAACCCAGCGGTCCGTAACATAAACCTTAACGTGCTGGAGAAGGCACCTTGCTCCGTCGCAATATTTATCGACAGAGGAGAAACAGAAGGTCGACGCTCCGTTCTCATGAGCCATACTTGGAGAAACATTGCTGTAATCTACATAGAAGGCAGAGATGATGCAGAAGCACTCGCTTTCTGTATGAGAATCGCCGAGCACCCAGAAGTGAGTGTTACTATGATCCATTTCCGCCATAAAAGCTCTATCCACCAAAACTTCACATCAGCAGTGGAAACAGAGTTCAGCGAAGCTCAACTTATAAACGATTTCAAGAACTTCACAATGAACAGTCAAAAAGTTCAATACAGAGAAGAGATAGTAAGAGATGGCGTGGAGACAACGCAAGTGATTAGTGGACTTGGTGATACATTTGATCTAATAGTTGTAGGTCGTGACCATGACCTTGAGTCATCTGTATTGTACGGACTCACAGACTGGAGTGAGTGTCCTGAGCTAGGTGTGATCGGAGACATGTTAGCGTCAACGGATTTTCATTTCTCTGTGCTAGTGATTCATCAACAAGAAGGAGATGTTCTAGCTATGGATCATATCGATAGATTATTACCAGTTTCACCTCTTAGGCCTACGGATCCAAGAGTGTACCCACGTTTCTCTGTTGAAGATGGGTTTACTACAGTTGATCTTCACAACCGTTAATTATATTAATTTACTTTTATAAACTATGTTTTAGTGTTTATACTATGTACAGATTGTTCAACTGATAATGTATATATAACACAGTTTTTTAAAAAATGAAGCTTAATAGTCAATTATATTCGTAGGACCATAGAGAGGAATAAAAAATAGAAAGAGTAATAAGCAAATAAAAAAAAAAACAGAGATGGGGCATAGAAGAGGGAATCCATGTGAAGGTGATGGGTTAGCCAGCTTTCATTTCTATCTCTTTCCTTTTCTGCTCATTTCTATATTTACAAAATTAATTTAGTCTGATATTTTATTATAACAATTTTATTTTTATATATTAACTTATAGTTGTAGTCATCTCCAACCTTTTTGTCCAATCACAAAATTGTGAAACTTCTTTATATATTAATATTCCAGCTGGAGAATGCCATTAATCTTTATACTATATAGTTTAACAAAGATCTTATCCACATTATATCATTCTTTTT
>KE159039.1:191527-213303 GCA_000411055.1 Leavenworthia alabamica | reverse complement strand
AAAAAAAAAAAAAAAATGATCTCTTGGAAATCAAAATCTGGCTTCAGGCCAAAAAAAACAAAAAAAACTAATTAAGATCCTCATTAATACTGTCAAGGTGAGGCCGCCACGTGGATACTGAAGCTGATCTGCTATGCCGCCGGCGATGACGGTGTTCTTCACCACTCGAAGTCGACGATACAACTTCTTCTAAATACTTTTCACACAACTTCACACATTCATCATCATTAACATCTCTAGCGTCGCTGCTAGGGTTGTTCATAGTCCTTTTCCGGCGATGAGCGTCTTTTCTCCTCCGTTTCTTCTCTGGCAAGGAAGAATCCGGTATGAGAAAATAAATACTTCCTCGTTTGAGCTCAGATTCAGGTGACAAGATCAAGATTTTACGAACAACTCCTTGAGAACATGGTTTACTTAAGACATGATTTGGATTTGCTTGGAGGATCTCGCCGGCAGTTATTGACCGTGTAATCTCTTCGACGTAGCCGTTTATATGAACGATTCTGATCAAATCTAACGCTCCACAAGGAAGAAGACAAGCCAGACAACACCGTAGACTGTTTCCCATATCTATCTCTTTATTTTAGATACTGTTTTATTTATTGATAATCAGATTTATGGAGAAGAACGAGTTGGAGAAGACGAAGTTATATAGGAGCCAACACTTCACGTAAATAACAAAGCTGGCTTGACCATACCTATACGGTTAAATGACTGAAATGCCCTTTTGTCTTATTGTTATTAACTGAACTGAACCCACTCGGTTCTTTTTTCGTTTTACTACAAAGTCTATATTATTTAAAGCTTCTGTGATTTGATTTGATTTTTTTATGTAAACAATAGAAAAATATGTTAATTTGTAGCAATTACTGTAAAAATTATAATTTTAGAAAAAATCAAAAGAATCAAGGATATTATAAAAATTCAACACAATGGGGATATTTTATTCTAGTATATATACTATTTTAGCATTATATACATGTGGTTTTTGTTTACTCTAAAATTCAGTAGTCTTAGATCTCTGAATTGAATGGAGATTAATATAGTAATCAAGATAATTAATCAACCGTAACAAAAAAAAATCGAAAAAAATCGAGTAAAGATATTATGGCACTATGTGACAAAATAAAATAAAACTTTTTTTTTGTATTCTTTCTCGAATAATACCAAATCTTGAAACTAGCTAGGAGCGTATTGGGATTAGATCGATTAATTGTAATTAATAAATGTGAAACAGTGCCCAAAGACTTGGAAACTGAAAAAGGATTATCTATTTAAATCAAAAACCTAATGTACTTAAGTATGATTTGATATCAATGTTGGAAGTAACAACTAACAATCCATTGTTAATATTCTAAACTACATTTTCTCGTTCTATGTGTTCAAAATACTCAATTTTGGAGATATAATAATAATACTTACTCTGTTTCAAATATTTAAAGTTTTTACACAACGATTAAAAAAATAATTGATTTGTTAATTTTACCTTTCATATATATAGTAAATATCTTTTTCTATTGGTTAATGTTTTAAAGTAATAGGGGTATTAATTGACTTTTTAGTTTAAAATTGTATTAAAAATGTAAAACAACATTTAATTTAAAACATATTTTAATAATGTTGAACAATCTATTGAACATTTAGATATAAATATATGAAAGTAAAAATATATAAAATAATAATTCAGTGTCCTATTATTTTTTAAAGCTTTTATATTTAAAGTTGAATAAAAGTAATTAATTTGTTTTCATTGGTTATTCAATTAAATAGTGAAGATAAAAGTAGAACTTTACAAACAAAAAAAATTAAATGAATACTAAGAGAGAGTACTTAAATTATTGTGTTGGTTTAAACTTTAAATAGTTTATGAAGTAGAGTCAAAACCGTACGTACGTTAATATGTACTTAACTAAAATACCTACAACTTGGGAGACTTAAGTACTTATTGTTCTGTCTAGATTAGAGTTTAAAACCCGTTAGTTACGGGTTTTAATGAGTGGTTAAGCTTACTTGATTAAGCAAGACAAGGGATCAGCGGACAAGTAAGCTACAGGACCACATTACATTCAAATATGAATACAATTATTAATATTAATTATTGAAAACATCATACGAGCACGTAAACCAAAACTGATTATTTTTACTGGTTTATTAAAATAATTTTTTAAATTTGAAGTTAAAATCTTATTGTGAAATACTAAGAAGGTTTAGCATTGTTAAGTAAATGAAATAGATCTATAATTTAATCACAAACATTAGATGGTAAATTTTTCTGTAATTCTTTATGATACCACCATTTATAATTCTAGGACAAAATTATATTATTTTTTAATTAGACATAAATATTATTTTTTATTAAAATCATATTTTTAATTTAATGTTTGGGTTGAGTATTTAGTGGTTGAGTTTAGTTTTTTATTATTTGGATTGAATATTTAGTGGTTGAATTTATTATTTATTGTCTGGATTTTGTGTAATTTTTCAAAAATATAATTTAATTTTTAATTCAATTGAATTATTAAATATTAATTTAGTTTTAAAATAATTTTAATGGTACAGAATTTGTGGAAATTAAAGTTAATTTGATGGTATTTTTAAAAATTTACCTAAATTTTATATTATTGTTTATTCTAAGTTGTAAATTTTATATTAATAATAAGAGCATGTATTAAATAAATAAAGAATCTTGTGGCACGAATTAACGACATGAACGAGCGATGAAGCTTCGTCGTACGGAGGTATAGGGCACCGACGACGTACGATAGGTTATGAAAAGATAGTTAATGAGAGCTAGGATTTAATTCTCTAATAAATTATTATTAAAACACAGAGAGATTTTGGGTATGTGTGCGCCACAATCTGTTAAAAGACTGAATAATATTATTATAAATCATTGAAGAACGTGAGCCTAACCTGTCTTGTTATACAATATCATAATTTTCCACGGTGGATCTTTAACCACTTAATCAAGTTTGTATATAAAAATTATGTTAAATAGTTTCTGAGCATTTCTCAAATTTCATCATTTTTTAAGAACCCTAAATCAGCAGGATAGGGGAGATGTACCTGATCGAATAAACACAAACCAATGCAAATATTTTAAAACTTTAACCATATAATTGAAGATATCTCCAGCCTATAACACACGTTTGGTTAGATTCACTCTCGTGTGCAATATCTTTTCGTCAATCATTTTTTCATAACCTTAATTGATCTCCTGCTGCACGAACTAAAAAGATTCTACAAAGATTTCAACATTTAACAATCACACACATTTCTATTTAGTAATTTTCTTACATGATCTCGTGGATTCTACAAAGATAGAGGATGTGTGCATGCATTATTTTCACCTAGTTGAGTTGTAGGCTCAACATTGTGATGGGCTTTCTATAAAGCCCATTTTACTTCATTGGGTATATGTTAAATGTCACGGGAAGTGTTGACAAAAAAAAGTCAACATTTCAACGGCATATAAGTATGCATACACACATATGCATAATGACAAAAAAAATAATAGAGAGAAGAAAAAATAAAAATGTTGATTCATATATTTATATTCATGATCATAATAACCACAAGGCTAATATCAACAACATGCAATGCAAACATAACCAACGACCCTAAGCTTAGCGTACCAATGTTCCCGGCGATTCTTGTGTTCGGTGATTCAACTATCGACACCGGAAACAACAACTACATCAGAACAGTCATTCGTGCTAATTTCCCTCCTTACGGCTGCGATTTCCCCGGCCGAAACGCTACCGGAAGATTCTCCAACGGTAAACTAATCCCTGACTTCATAGCATCTCTTCTAGGAATCAAAGACACTGTTCCTCCTTTTCTTGACCCGCATTTATCGGATTCTGATATCCTCACCGGAGTGTCCTTTGCTTCTGCTGGTTCTGGTTACGATAACCTCACAGATCGACTTACTTCATCTCTATCCGTTTTTAAACAAGCGAATATGCTTAGAAATTACTTAACGAGGCTGAGTCGAATCGTTGGGAAAGAGAAAGCTACGAAGATAGTCAACGAGGCTCTTGTGATTGTAAGCTCGGGAACTAACGATTTCGATTTAAATCTTTATGATATTCCTTCTTCTCGTCGCAAACTCGGCGTCGATGGCTATCAAAATTTCATTCTCTCAAATGTTCACAACTTCGTTCAAGTAAACAACATTTTCTAATCATATACTATACATATGCATTGTTTGATTCATGTACATATTTTTATTATATTTCAGACAAAAAAAAGATTATGAATTCGGACACGAGTTGCTTGTCCTAAGTAACATGGTTTTATGATTTTAAAATTAATTGTTCGAATCTTTTTTTTATATACGTACACTAATTTGGATACTCTTTTTTTATTCGTAATAACTAATATTTGAATTTTGTTATGTGGATGTATAAATAGGAACTATATGAAATTGGGTGCCGGAGAATAATGGTGTTAGGACTACCGCCGGTGGGATGTTTACCAATGCAGATGACAATGGCACTGCAAAAACATAAGCAAAGAAGATGTATAGACAAACAAAACTCAGATTCACTAGAGTTTAACCACAAGCTAAACAAGTCCCTGACGTCTATGCAATCTAATCTCATTGACAGTGTCATCTTCTACGGCGACATCTACGCAACATTCTTCGACATGGCTACTAATCCCTTAACATACGGTAACGTTACGTTTTCTTTCATATCACACACATTACGTTTCACATTAATTATGAAAAAACATCTTTTTTATTTTGTTTAAAATATATTTAATTTTATTACATAAGTAAATTGATTCGTTTGAAGGGGGATAGGTATAAAGGAGACGAAGAGAGGATGTTGTGGGACAGGAGAGATGGAGTTAGCATACTTGTGTAATCCTTTAAGTTGGATTTGTCGAAACCCTAACCAATACCTTTTCTTTGACGACATTCATCCTTCACAAGCTGCTTACTTAGTCATCAGTCTCAGTCTTGTTGAACAAATCCAAAATGTACTCTCTTGATTTTTAATTTTTTGCTTTCATATGTGTACTGAGGAGATTGCTTCACATAATTTAACATTGTGTTTATCACTAACTATAAAATCAACAAAGAAAATAAAATGATTTCACACAAGAAACACAGATTCACAATTTTACAGATTTAGTTTCATCAACTTGAGCTTTCTTTGAACAACCCCTTAATCCACATCTCCAAATCTTCAACTGTATAAGGAATAAATGGCTCTCCACGCCTCTCCGGTGACTCTTTCAAATGTTTGATGAAATTCAAGTACGCCGGAGAGACCATTCCGGCAATAGAACTTCTTAACTCTTCTCTTAATTGTCCATCAGTTACAACCCATTGAGATTGTACTTTATATACCTCATCGAACCGAGATTTGAACAATCTAAGGTTCTCTATTAACTTGGGATAAGGACTGTCTGTCCTAAGCAATCCCACGACTTGGTTCCACGAGCTCCTTCGGTAATTCGAATGGTATTGCCTCATTTTACCGGAATGTTTCGCAATCCAATCTTCTCCTAGGATTGTACCGAGCTCGTCATCTTTCACCTTATCAAGAATGTACTTGAAGTTGTTCATCATAAACAAGAAGCACAGAGATGGATCCTGGTAAGTTCTTTTCTTGCCTTCCAAGTTACTCTCCAACAATTCCAAAACCCATCTGATCTGTACTGACAAAGGTCTTGTGTCTGATCCGGTTTCATTCACAGTCTGGTCAAGGATCTGTTCCAACGAATCCCGCGATTTACACGCAGCACGCAGATAATTCATTACATACCGAGTGATCGGGTGAATCCCACCGCCAGGAAACGCGGATTTGGGAGGGTCACGACGGATTAAGTTCTCAAGCTCCATAAATATCCCTCTAATCGCTTCTCCTAACCGTTTATGAATCGCAACCGCCTCGTGCCTTAACGGTAAACAGTATTGATTGGAGAATAGCGTTTCCATTTTGGGGATTAAGTCTTGCATCGCTTCGTATAAATCCATAACCTTAAACAAGCGTTCTGGTAAACGAGTTCCTAAAGCGATCGCGTCTGCGAAATTCAGAAGCTGAGTGGTTGTTCCGCGACAAACTTCCATGAAAGAGAGATCGGTTACAGTGGAAACAGGAAGATCAGAGAAAACGCGGTCGCAGAGAAGACGCTCGCTCGGGAAGAAAACGCGGAACACCAGTGTAACGGCTTTGATCCAACGGTCGATTTCGTCTTCAAGTTCTTGCCATGGAGTCTCTTGCACTTTCTCCATACTTAGTCCTCTCAGATGTAACCTTAACAAACTCTCCTCTAGAAACTCTCTCCGTCGGCTGCTGTACACTCGTGAACACTCCTTTCCGAATCCACCGGCGACCATCCGCACAGCGATCGCGTTTAGATCGCCGATAACGCTAGATTGTAACGCATCGATCACGATTTTGTAATCGGTCACTGGATGGGCAACGATTACCTGTTCAAATGTGCAATCCCTTTACATGAATTGTATAACCAGAAAACCAATAAACCAAAATCAAACTGTAAACCGGATTGTCTAATTCTACATCTACCGGTCTAAAATTAGTAATTACGCAAAATAAATTTATTTACAAATTAAAATTACTTACCCCGTCGACTCTGTCGTTGTCTTCTTCGCCGGGGAACTCATCGTCCGAGTCAAACGAGTCAGGTGCTCGGTCCATTACATATCCAAACTCCTCCTGAAGCCTAAACATCACCTGTTGAATCAGCTCATCGGCACGGGAGAGACAGACGGAGACTGATTTATCTCCGCCCATGGATCTCAAGTCTCCAGCGACCGTAATTAGCTCATCAACAGCATCGAGGAAGGTACGCGAGTCAACGGGATCGTACCAGATCGGACGATCCTCCGCGATGTAGCCGGAGATCTGTCGCTCTAAAGNCGGGGATCTCCGCCACGGTTTCCGGATGCGCCGTAGCCAGAGAGGATCTGTAAAATATCTCCGGCGGCGCTTGGGTCCTTGCCAAGGGCTCTAGCGATGTCTCTAGCGGCGGCGTATAAATTCTCATCGCCAGCTTCAGCCATATGGTTTGACTGGAATAATAAGTATTGGGGAGATTAAGGAATTGGTGGATTTGGGTGAATAAAGACGAAACTCCATAGCCGAAGACTATAATATGGACAAGTCTTCGCTAGAAGAATAAGATTAGACGCGGGAACCATGTCTTGTCTGACTTGTGTGTTTCTGTAATTACATAATGCGACGACCACGACTTTTTCTTAGTTTCAATTTTTTTTTTTTGATTCTATATGGTTTGGTGTTTTCAGAACGTGAACGCATTTTACCAACCGGTTCTGCGTTTGGTAAGTACCCAAAATCAAGAGACTTGGTCAAAGGAGACCTCGTTCATCGTCGATATTGGTTTTAGGCCGTTGACTTCGTCACGTTGAATTTCCAAAGTCAGGGTCCACTTTTGAATTGGAAAATGGGCTTTGGTTTCTTAAATTGTCCAATCGGCCCAACAGATGTCAGATATATCTAATCTCGCATGAGTGTTAAGTTTGATAGGCCAAGAGGCCCACTCTTTTTTTATTTCAATGATATTTATGTCATAAATTATAGATTATATATATTAAAATATAAGAAATTAATTACTGTATATCAAAAGAGCTGTTGTAAGGAAAAGTGGGTAAAATGAATGATAAATTTCTGTGAAGTATCAAGTAGAGATTGTCAACATTTAAATGTTCTCTTCAATAAATTAACCACAACATGTTGAACATAGATAAATACATATTGCGTGGAGATTATTATTTTCCAACGTAAATAAATCCCTTATCATAAAGAATCCAAGAGTATCGTAAGTGAACAATGATTAGAGAATCCTAGTACGTAATTAGTCTAGTTGGCACACCAAATCAACTAATCCGTAAATGAACTTTGTTGCTCCACCTCACTGACTACATAATACAACTGGTTCCACTTTCCACTTCTCGCTTTAGCCCTAATGCTCTCTGTGTGTATATATACTTATATTCATTCCTTTCATCTGCACTTAAAAACCATAGAGCTTCAACTTAAACATTAATGGAGTTACACTCTCAATCGAATCTCCAGCGAGTCTCCGGCGTAGTATCCTTAGTTTTCCTTTTTGTTTATTGCACATTTCTTGTTTCCCTAGCTTCGGCGGAACTTCACGTCCGTGAATTCGTGGTAAGTTAAGACTCTTTCACTTAATTCATACCTTTCAAATGTTTTAATCACGTCTAAGGTTAAATAATTTAAATCAACATGGTCAAGATCGAGGCAAAACCAGTGAAGAGGCTGTGCAGAACTCACCAGACCATCACTGTTAATGGTCAGTTCCCTGGTCCAACACTCGAAGTGAGAAACGGTGACTCACTAGCCATCACAGTCATCAACAAAGCCCGTTACAATATTAGTCTCCACTGGTAAATAATAAAATTTACTTAGCTTCTTTTGATAGATTACTTGTTAATCAAGAAAGTAACCATTTTTTACCTATGCTCTATTTTTGGGAACAGGCATGGACTCCGACAGCTTAGAAACCCATGGGCTGATGGACCAGAGTACATAACACAGTGTCCTATCCAACCAGGACAAAGCTACACGTACAGAATAAAGATAGAAGACCAAGAAGGTACGCTTTGGTGGCATGCTCACAGCCATTGGCTTCGAGCCACAGTCTATGGAGCTCTTATCATTTACCCTCGTCTCGGTTCTCCTTACCCTTTCTCTATGCCTAAACGTGACATCCCAATAATTCTCGGTAATGACATAAACATTTATAGCAAATTCATATAAACATATACTAATTAGTAGTTGAAGAGAACAGGGGAATGGTGGGATAGAAACCCTATGGACGTTTTGAGGTTAGCCCAATTCACAGGAGCAGCACCAAATGTCTCAGACGCTTATACAATCAACGGCCAACCTGGTGATCTCTACCGCTGCTCTCGACCCGAGACACTCCAATTTCCTATTGTCCCCGGCGAGATAGTTCAGCTCCGTCTCATCAACGCCGCCTTGAATCAAGAACTCTTTTTCACCGTGGCTAACCACCAGCTCACAGTCGTGGAGGTAGATTCCGCTTACACTAAGCCTTTCACCACAAACGTTGTCATGCTTGGTCCCGGTCAGACCACAAACGTCCTTATAACTGCTAACCAACGACCTGGCCGCTACTATATAGCCGCACGAGCTTACAATAGCGCTAACGCAGCGTTTGACAACACAACCACAACCGCTATTTTACAATACGCTAACGCACCTAGTGGACGCGGTCAGATTACACCGGTTTTCCCGGTTTTGCCTGGTTTTAATGACACCGCTACTGCAACAGCTTTTGCTAACCGGTTACGATACTATAAGAGATCTCCCGTACCACTTCAAATCGACGAAAATCTATTTTTCGCAGTCGGTTTAGGATTGATAAATTGCACTAACCCGAACAGTCGACGATGCCAAGGACCAAACGGAACACGGTTCGCTGCAAGTATAAACAACGTCTCATTTGTCTTGCCTCGGAGTAACTCTGTGATGCAAGCCTATTACCAAGGAATCCCCGGGATTATAACCACAGATTTCCCCCCGGTTCCTCCGGTTCAATTCGATTATACCGGAAATGTAAGCCGTGGGCTTTGGCAACCTGTGAAGGCCACAAAGGCCTACCAGCTTAAATACAAGGCCAATGTGCAGATAGTGCTGCAGGATACAAGCATTGTCACGCCTGAGAATCATCCTATGCATTTACACGGGTACCAGTTTTATGTTGTCGGGTCGGGTTTTGGGAATTTTAACCCGAATAGAGATCCGGCTAACTTCAATCTTTTTGACCCACCGGAGAGGAATACCATCGGAACTCCTCCTGGTGGATGGGTGGCTATCCGGTTTGTTGCTGATAATCCAGGTGAGTATGCGTTAATCTTTGATTAGATGATCTAATTCATACGTTTAGTTCAATTCATTTTTTTAATACAAATGTTGTAGGAGCTTGGTTTATGCACTGTCACATTGACTCGCATCTAGGATGGGGTTTGGCGATGGTTTTCCTAGTCGAGAATGGAAAAGGTCAACTGCAGTCGGTGCAGCCTCCACCGTTGGATCTCCCAAGATGCTAAATCTGGTCGTTGGATTCCTCATTTGTATATATATATCTGATGTTTGTCTCGTTTGGGTTTTGTGGGTATTATTATATCATCTGTAATTATTGAGTCGCCCTTCTCTCATTATACTAAAATGCTCTTTAGGTTTCCCATATTAACTTAAATTCAGTGAATCAAAAGGATTTGGTATATTTATCTTCACAAATTAAATTTACAAAGAACAATAAAGTAAAACAATTTTCTGGGAAAAAAATAAAATGTTCCTGTGAATCTTCGAAGCTATTAGAGTCTGAATCGCTCCCGGTGTTGTTGTTATCTGCAAATAATGCGTCCAGCTAACCAATTAGGCAGATCCAGTAATAGATAGAGAGCCATAGTATGAGTAAATCAAATCTGATTTTTCGAATCCTTATAATCTAAACAGAAGAAAAGAGGAGAAAAGAACCTTCCATATGATCAGCTGGACCAATATTTTCCGGCACCGTCTTATGTCGGAGGTGAAGAAAAAAAAAATAATATTTGCACCAGCCGGAAATCAAACCCGGATCTGTACCGTGGCAGGGTACTATTCTACCACTAGACCACTGGTGCTTTTGTTTAACTTAAATTTATTTTATTATTATTATATGTCAAACTAGTTAATTTTTTGAGGTAGTGGCAAGTTAGAGAATTATCAATCCACCGGCAGTGGAATGAACCAACAACCAACCCAGCCTTCCCACAGATATCTCTGTCAGAATGGGGACAATTCGTGTCCATAGACATAGTTACTAATTATTCTTTCAGTTACAAATTATTCTTTCAGTTACTAGTCCATTTCAATGTTCCTCTAAAATCAAACGCCAATCCTTAGTAAGTGTAATGCATCTCTTTTTAAGTCATTATAAAGTTGCAAGTAACATAGTTTTGTACAACTTCAACCAAAATTTCTCGACCACAGTATCATCAAACACAAACCTCGAAAATATAATCTAAAATAACATAATTGAAAACCTGACAAAAACTAACAATAACGTATTCGTGAAACCCTTTTGTCTTTGTTTTTTCAGGCAGTGTTTGTATCACCATTGAAATCCTGAAAGAAAGATTTGACACCTTCATAAGTGGACCAACAAATTGCTGCTGCAGGAGCATGGAAGAGCATTCTTGGGAGCCATCCTCTTACAAGTCCTCTGTATCCGTCTTTTTTCACAATCGTTCTTAGTACATCACTTATCGAACTGCTAGTGAAGCGGTCACATCCACATACACCCTACACATCACCATAGATAGTTGAGGCCATTTCACATATAGTAAAGAGTAAAGAATCATGTAACCATAGCTAATAGTAACGTTGGCACGTTGCTGTTTCTTAAACTCTATGTTAGGTCCTCTAAGAGAGATCTACGCTCTAGCAAGAATCGAAGAACTGGCCTTAGTCTTAGGCTCTTTTTACACAAACCATTTATTCACAAAATACAACATCTATGATCTAAACACTCAATATATATACGAATTTCGAGACTAAAAGCATAATCTTAAGATACAATGCACACATCAAGAAACAAACACCTAATATCCATTATTTTGTCACTACCAAAAGAGCAATGAATACTAGCTAGAAAGAATCATTCACCTGACATTGCAATTGTGTTTTGACAACGTCAAGAGGCGTAGTCACAGCAGCAGCCAATCCACCAGCAGCAGCTCCAGCAGTGGCATGAACCAACCAACCTTCCTCATCAGTGACTCTTTCAGGCGAAAGCTCCATTAAACCCTTCTTAGCCGCCTCATAAGTAGCAAAATGAACAGCTGTAAAAGGAGCATTCATCAAAACCGTTGTCTTATAAGAAGCATAGAACGCAGCAATCCCTTCCTCACGCATAACCCTCTTAACACAATCCCAAACACCTTTATAAGTCCCTTCACCAATTTGTAACCTTTGTTTCACCATATCCATTGGAGTAAAAACAGCATCGCTTGATACAGTAGCGAAGACGCCGGAGACTGCATGAGCGACGGAATTGTTGGGATTTCCGGCAGATAAATACTTCTTGGAAACTTCGTAGAAAGAGAAATAAACAGCGTGAGCAGGTCCAGCGCCGAGTCCCATAGCCCAAATCCCGCGGTAAAGAGCTGAAGGTCCTTCCTTTTGAATAATGGAACGGAAAGCTTGCCGGATTCCAACGGGTTTTAAAGGACATGGTCGGAGAGCTTGCATATGGGTTTTCACAGTATCGACGGGAAACATAGCCATGTGTTCGACAGAGCCAGCAATAGAACCTGCAATCATGAATTGCCAGAATCGAAGACCGTCATGAGCGATTTCCGGTAAAAAATCCGGTGTCTGAGAAACTTTCCGGAGATCAGACTCCTGGAATTTGGGAACGGTTGTAGCTTCCGTAGCCATTTAGGGATTAAAACCGAAGATCGAGAATCCCCTTTGGCAATTAGAGTAAAAGTACGTTTTTTGTTTCTGGAATGTGAATGATAGAGATACCAAATCGGAATGTGAATAACCGACGAAGAGAGACGGCGGTTGGATGGAGAAATTGGCGTGGTGGACTACATAATCTCTTCTGACTTGTCTTCTTTTATCAGGTTTACCAAACCCTCTGCCTTGTCACACCTTTGATTCTTCCTCATTTCAGTTTTTTTTTTATCAGGAGGAAAATTCCAATCAGAACTCTCTATTAAAAACTATTAGTAAACAAAAGATCGAGTTTTTATCTGTTCACGTCTCACTATTATTATTATATTTTTTCAATTTATGGAGTTCTAATGCTTATGAGTAAAGAGGAGATATTGGATACGGTTGTGTAGTTTTATGACTAAACATTTACACATAAATACATCTGATTAACAATTCTTGAATTAGTCTCAACATTACAAACAGATTCAGCTCTTATTGGATATGTATGATTTACATATTTTGCCAAAGCTCTGTGGCAATTTTTAATCAACCAGTTCGTCGAGAAAGTTGTTCTTGAAATGTGCTCTCGAAGATCTTGTCAGCATTTCCAACCTCAAATCCATCACGTCGATGAGACTCTCGTATCTGCGTTTTGTATGTTTCACAAGGTGTCATATTTACAATGTTAGTACATAAACATGAATCAGCTTTTACATAATGATGGTAACTCAATGGGAAGTTAATGAATGATGTCACTTACCTCGCTTTCAGGCACATTTTGGTACTGGGGAAGCACAAGGCGTTCAGCAAACTCAATGTATGAACAAGGGATAGATTTGGTGACATTATCAGAGAATTTGAAAGAAAACAAATCTGCTACTGTTGAGCTTTGCAGCAAACCACCATCAGGGCTAACTGAAAAAGAAGTTGAAAGATATGTGTCATTCTTTGTAAAACCCATAAATTTTAGTTCCAATAACTAAAGATTAGTTAGCTGAGTTTGATACTAAACCTTTAAGGACTCCTCCTTCTGAGTTCAATTTGAAACCTTTATCTTCCAAGAACTTATTGAGCTTCTTAATTTTGTTTAGATGCGATTTAAGCCGATGAACAGAAATGGTAACGTGGTTAAGTGCATAGCCATTAACAAGGGTCCATGCTGCATATTCACTCTCCCTGGTGATCAATTAAACCCAACCACATTCTCAGTTAGGAGTAAATACTCTTGGCTTGATCAATCAAAATCAGGAAAAATTAAAGATACTGTACCTAGCCAATTGCTCAAACTCAGAAGACAAAGGCTTTTCCCAAGTTAAAGTACCCAAAGCACTAGAAAGAGCAGCATACTTATTCCCATTGGGAGATGCTTGAGTGTATTTTCTAATCACATCCTGACAAAAACAAGAGAAATTGCCTTCAAAGCTCATATCACAACAACCATCTAGAGGTCAGAGAGGAACTAATGACAGTAACATTTACCTGAGTCTGTGAACTCATCTGGTCCACAAGAAGCTCTGAGATAAAAACTCTTGGTAAAGGTCCATTAACACCACTTCCACCAGGAATAACAGAACCATCAGGAGGGGGTGCAAACCATAAAGCTCTAAGCTTTTTAGCTGGAAACTTGAGCTCATCCTTGGGAGTATAACCATAGTCAAGGAAGAAGCTTGCAAGCGAGTCGATCCCATAACCATCAATCTAACATAGTTACAAAGACAGAGACCATTAATGAGTATAGCTTGTACGATCTAGTTAATTTAAAACAGTAAAAAAGATGGGATTTTGAGAAAATATACACCAAACGTTCTGAAAGCGAGGTGATCATAGCAAAGTTGGTCGTTGTCAACAGATCTGACTAGTTCCAATACGGATTTAGGAGTAGGGTTTCGATTTAGGTAAACCGTTTCCATTTGACCTAAGACACTCCTGAAGAAAGACTCAGCAACCTGATCGATCATGTGTAAATCAAACAATTTAGGTTATGATATCTAAGAAGAACACTGAAAAGGATTCAAGTATGTGAATAATAATACACTATGCACACATTTGTCTGTGTTTTTTATCACGAGATATAAACAAGAAGAGTTGACCTGCGAAGACGATCCGTGAGAAACACTGTTTGATGACATCGAGGAAGTACTAGCGACTATGGAGAGATTGCGATTAGCGACGGAGGGAAGCTGAATAAAAGATCGAGCAGGGAAGGAAACAGAGAGTGTTGATCGTAACGAAGAGGAGTGGAGAGAGGCTTTAACGGCGGAGAAGTGAAGTGTAAACATTGGTAGAGATATGAGGAGATCGCCGGGACGGAAAGAGTTTGAAACTGATCATATATTTGATTAGTAGAGGTTACGTGCTCGTCTTATTCTCTCACTGACGTGTCGTGTCGAATGTATAACATATCATCGGATGTGACGTGGCAGGATTATCACTCGGATTTTATTATTTCTTTTGGTTAACACTAATTAAGTTGGAATTATTTTATTTGGATAATTTGTAATTTGTTGATTTTCGGGGGAAAGATAAAAACAATGAGTTTTTTTTATTGTTATAGAATTAATCATATGTCATAGGTATAAGTGTGACCAACTAATTAAAGGAGTGAATCACAACAGTCCACAGGCAATAATAGCATGTTTAACAATTTTTTTTTTTTTAAACAATGAAATGGAAGTTGTCACTTGGTAAATCGTAGAAAGAGTCCAACCTTAATGGGTATCTTAGTGGATGGAATGGATTTCAGATAATGGGCTTTTCATATATAATTTGGGCTTTTGTGAGTAAACAGTTTCCGAGTGGCTTACCGACGCTTACCATCTTCTTAATTATTTTTTGACATCAGGCTGCAAATTTCGGAAATGCGACGTGAAAAAGAAATGTACCATGAAATTGGTCTCGGCGGCCACAACTACGTCACAGTGGTGACCTACTGATGACGTATATATGACGCACTACGTCGTTCGTTTCGTCAATTTCCCAATATTTTCACCACTTGGCAAAAAAAATATATCAAAATTTGAGTATACCAGAAGATCCTACTGTTATCCGACAAATTTCTATAAGTTTATACGTGGTTAAGAATTGATATCACATCTTGCATTTCATCAAGTTAGGTGAAAGGAGATGAAATTCGTGAAATTCCAAATCCATCCTCTTGGTTTAGGTTTGTAAATACGAGACATTTTTTGCTAATAATGGAATTTCATAAATAGTATAATTTACTATAGTATTGAAGAGTATTATTAGAAACGTGGGGTAAATGAAACGTATATAGGTAGCTTCATTATGAATAACAGAATAGGTTTTAGGTGTGATATGTAGTTGTCCCCGGCAAAGGATTAGTAGCTTTCGAAGCAAACATATGTGGTGAAGCCCTTTTTAGCCTTTAGGGTCCCACCAATTCGACAAAGACTTGCCATATGCGTCCTCTTCATGTTTTGTAATCTTCAACCCCTTACTCAATAGATATTTTGCATCTCTCTCTTTTTTTTTTGCCAATAAGATATTTTCATTTCAATTTGAAAAACTTGTAAAAAGCGATAACGATATCTCGAAAATAATAACAGAAAAAAGACACAACAAAGGTTTGGAGATATTTTTCTTCCAGATATTTTTTTCTACCTTTTTAAGTGTCTCTTTTCACGAACCGACCCTACAAATAATTCAAAAGATTTCAGATTCGTAAGAAAAAATATACAGTTAGGCTTTTCAAGCACAAAATTAACTATTGTTAGTTAAAATGAGTTAAGACTAAAAGATGAAGAAGGAAGAAGAGAGGTATACCTTGAAACGAGGTCGTTTATCAGCGTTGAGTTTTCGGACTTGATACCTTATCTTCTTAGAGAAGAGTCTACTTTGTCTCTTCTCTTTGTACCTTAACACACTTGCTTCTCTTCTCATGTTTCTTTCTTCCTCCATCACTGGCACTTCTCCTCTCTGCATACACTCCAACTCATTAATATTGATTAATACAAATCATAACTTGGTTAACAAGCAACAGATTCACACGAACTAACATAAAAGACATTGGCCGGAGTTAGTGTATCTGTCCACAGAGGTTGCTTGCGATCAGACCAAGCATCAATAACTTCTTGATGGTTCAGATTCAGCTTCAGACCCAACTCTTTATCTTCATAATTCTTCAACGACTTCTCCCAAATTCCGAAACTTAAGCCTTCTTGTTCAGTACTCAGTCTTTTTTGTTTTTCCTCTACATCTTCATCTTCTTCTTCTTCTTCCCAGAAATCCCAGGTGAATTCATCAGAGCAGCTTAAACTTCCAATGGTGATGTCGAAAATGCTGTCAAAACCATCCGTAGAAGAAGGTTGATGATCCTCTTCTACTTCTTCTTTCTTCGGTAACCATTGCGTATCCATATATGTCTTATCCTTCCTCTGTTTTTTTCCTCCACTCTTATATTTTCTCTTTTGTGAATTCGTCAGTCACCATACGAAAGTTATATATAGACATGTTAATTACAAATTGATACGACGTGGCATCTTATCCCAAAATGATGGAATAAACCCAAGCTGATTGGTTTTGCCAGTCCAGCTTGGAACCCATTTGTGGGACCTCTTCTTACTAGTCCTTTGGCTCTCACTAGAGATCATTCCTGCCTCTTTTTTCATATTTAGACTATCAGCCGAGTCCTAGTCTTCTTAGTAGACTCTTCTCAGAGCTAAAAGAGAGCTATAATATAATTTTATTTTCTTTTAAATATAATAACACGCATTTGAATAATGTAAAAATATTCAAAATATCTATGGAAACACGTGTATAGCATAAATATAACATGAAAATATCGCAATATCACATAATCTGTAACTGGTTTTGTTAGTCCGTTCTTAAACGATTGTTTTTCTCACAAAAGGCATCGGTGTGATTAAGCTTGTTCTGTTCTTCTCTGAACAAACTGTGATTCCAAGTAGTTATGTAACTTATGTTTAATCAAAAGCTAACCTGTATTTCAATGAACATGAAGCAGCACAATTGCATCAAACACAGTGTGAATCTGGTTCTCGATCTTGGATCATCTGAATGCTACGTAGCTCTTTCAACATTCGTTGGTTACGCTTCTTGATTCCTTCTCTGAACATATTGCTACCTGTGATGTCTAGATTTTTAGTGTTTTGGGTCTGTCTGCTTCTTATCCTGAGTTCCTTGCTCCTCAGGTACTCTGCACCTTGTGTCTTAACTGTTTGTGAATTTGAGAATTACTAAGAACAATCAGATACATTTTAATAAACATTATCAATACTCCTATCCCTTCTGATGGATTTGTCATTCTAAGCTATGAACACAGTGATCATGAAAATACCTGAATGTGAAGATGATAACAAGGCAGCTGAATCCCTTAGTCTCCTTACTTCATCAGCAGCATCCAAAACATCAGAATACTCATCCGAGTTTGGTTCAATAAGATTATCCCTCTTAAGGCTCAATAGCGCATAATCAGAAGCCTACACCAGCATAACAATGTCATATTATCACATAGTAAGGATTAGTCAAAAGGATGAGTAATTACCATTCCTGCAATAGAAGGGAATCCATTTTCCATAGACTGGACTGCAAATTTGGTCCATTCTGAATGTGAAACTCTTAACCACAAACAGCTAGAGGACTTGAGCTCTCGCAAAGTTAATGCCTCATACCTCATAGCCAAACAACTCTAATCAACATGAAATACATAAAGAAAATATTCCAAATCTACTCTGCAAAAAGACTACGAAACCAGATGCTCAAAGATTTTCAAAATCTAAAAGGAGATGAGACGAACCTCCATATCACCGATAAGAGCAAAAGCACGAGTGAAGAATTCAAGTACGGAGAGTTTGACAACTATGGATTCTCCGGTGAGCTCACTGAATATAGCAGCCGATTCAGATCTCAGGAAATCTCCAATTCGAGATCTAATTTCGGAAAACGATTTCACATTCATTGCAACCAGAGATAGCTCGAGAATCCGAAGAGATTCTTCGTCGAACCTTCTGTCTTGCATTCGACTGATAAAAAGGTAAGTCTGATCAGCAACCATCGACGTCGACATTTTTTCCAGAGAGAAATTGGCGGGTCAAACGCTTCGAATTTTCAGTGTGCCCTTTGATTTGAAATTTATGGCGCATTGTGTTTGCATTTATACGGCGTATTTTAAAAACTCAGTACACGCCATCGGCCGTAAGCAAAATTTGGATAACATTCGGCCCATTCTTATTTAAGGTCCATTAAATTAAAACGACGTCGTCTCCTTGTTAGTTTGTTACCTCCGCCAGTGATAATAAAGCATTCACGTATTAGGGCAACTGCTAATTTCTTCCAGCCGGACAAAAATGGTGAAAGGACGCCAAGGAGAACGTGTCAGGTGATTATCGAGCTGCCCGTCTATTTTACATTCTCTGATTCAATCTCTTATTAAACTTCAGATTACTGCATCATTTGCTGTTTTACCCTTTTTATTAGATCTCGCTTTGTTAGGTTTAGGCAGCTGATTTGCCAATGGGTAGTATAAATCTCTTGTTACCCATTATTTCTTCATGTTATGCTTAACTAAGTTTTTGCTTCACTCAATTTTGTTTTTCTGTGATGCAGACTCTATGTCAGGGGAACTGTACTTGGCTACAAAAGGTGCGCCTTTATTCATATAATTCATTATTTTATCTACCTTATCACCTTAGATTAGTTGCTTATACAATTGAAATGCTTCTATTTCCTGACAAAACAAAAGCACTTGTCACGTTTCGAAGTCGTGTTATTTATGTTTTGTATATAGTCAATGTGTCCGTATAAGATGTGTTATGGTATATGTGTAGGTCGAAGTCGAACCAGTATCCAAACACATCCCTAATCCAAATCGAAGGCGTTAACACCACGGAGGAAGTGGCATGGTACAAAGGTAAACGATTGGCTTACATCTACAAAGCTAAAACCAAGAAAAACGGTAGTCACTACCGATGCATTTGGGGCAAAGTCACAAGGCCTCATGGTAACAGCGGTGTTGTTAGATCCAAATTCACATCAAACTTGCCTCCTAAATCAATGGTAAACTAGATCATTTTACATTTTGTATTGATTTTTTTTTGAGTTATGTTGTTTTCACTTCCCTTGCTCCAAATGGTGTTTGAGGTTTTAATATGATTTGTTGTTTTGTTTTCGCAGGGAGCTCGAGTTCGAGTGTTTATGTATCCGAGTAACATCTAAAGCTCTTTGTTGTACTCATCATCAAGTTGTTTTTTGTAAGCAAGTCTTTGTTAATGAACCTTCTTTAATGTTTTGACTCTTTTATCTTGAAGTTTTGGATAAAACAATTTCAATCGAGTCTTAGATACGAGTTTAAATATACTCAAGTTTGCGTGGCCTTCAGCTGTCCACCGATCTGATCGACCAATCACAGAATTTTTTACAGTTACCAATCTCGAAACATTTTTGCTATTTACTAGACAGTAGTAGCCAGACACGTGGCATATAAGCTATACGTGTCTTTATTTAAGTCATTGGTACCATGCCTATGTAAGCTTGACGTAGTAAAAAGTAAGAGGTTAAATATATTATTGAATGGTCTTTGAATAAGAAGGCGATAATTCATGGCGTCGATGGCGAGCAAGCTTCTTCTTCTCACAGTCTTCTGCTACGTTATTCATGTCTCCTTGGCATCATCATCATCATCTGAAATTTCTAAAATATCTCTTCCATCTTCATCGCGGAAAGTCTCAGTAGGCTTCTACTACGAGTCTCTCTGTCCGTACTGTTCTTCCTTCTTAGTTAATCACTTGGTGAAGCTTTTCGAAGATGATCTCATATCAATCGTCGATCTCCATCTGTCTCCATGGGGCAATAGCAAGCTCCGTCCCGATAACGTCACTGTCGCTTGCCAGGTCCTCCTCCTTTGTTTTTTTTCAATTCTCGAAATCGATGTTTCCGATTCGATTAGATTAATAAGCTTGGGTGAAGCAATATGTGAGCGATGATTAGATGATGAATCTTGTTGTCGCTGTTTTGTTGCAGCATGGAGCATATGAATGTTTATTGGATTTAGTAGAAGCATGTGCAATTGATACTTGGCCTAAATTGGTAAGTGTGATGATACTGAGATCAGATTATCATGTATATATATTTGGTGAGTCATGGTTTGTGAGATAAAGTTGGATTTGTCACTTTCGTTGCAGAGTGATCATTTCCCGTTCATCTACTGTATCGAGAGTTTGGTAACTAAACATAAGTACGAAGAATGGGAGACGTGTTTTGAGAAGCTCAGTCTCAACTCAAAACCTGTTACTGATTGTATCAGCAGTGGACATGGAAACAAGGTTTCTAGTCTCTTCACTTTGTGTATACCTTGCTTAAAGTGTTCTTACTTGTTGATTACCATTTTGCAATGGTGTTGTCTGGTTGAGCAAATAATATAGTGTAGTAATGTCTACTTTGAAGCTTCTGGGTTATATAATTCACATTTTTTTAATTTTTTTTGCTGCAGCTTGAGCTGCACTATGCTGCAGAAACGAAAGCACTTCAGCCTCCTCATAAATATGTGCCATGGGTAGTCGTGGATGGTCAGCCACTTTATGAGGTTCGTTTAGTATGCTTCTTTCCAAAATCTCATCAACTACTGAATCATTACTATAGATAATATGTGTTCTATTACTCATTGTGCGTTATGATCTCGCTATAATTCTTCAGTCATCAGTCATTTCGGGTTCCTGTATTAGTCACTTTAGATTTAGTCTATTTAGGTAGTGGGTTGGGATCATCTTTAGTCTCGTATATTTTTCTCTAAGCCTTATCCACGAATTGTCAATTCTAGTTAGTAGTTACCTAGTATTTTAAGACGAAGGTTGAATGCTCTGTTAAAAAAAGCACTTTTGATCAATGGGAACAGAAATTTTTTATGTGTCTTTGAACTATGCTCATTGTCATAACTTTTCCTTACTGCAGGACTATGAAAACTACATAAGTTACATCTGCAAAGCTTACAAAGGTAATAAAATGCCTAGTGCGTGCGCCAAATATTCGTCCAGCATTTTCATTCACACGGTCAGATTTAAACGCTCCCCTCTGGTTTGCCGGAAAGGAGTTAGTAAGATGTGGAATGTGCTGGAACGTATCAAAAACGTCGACATCACTGATCTGATATAAAGGCTTCCTGTTTCTTTTACCTTGATACCTTAAAAGAATAAAAGCTATCCACGATCTGAAACTTGACAACGATGTATGATTTTTATATCAGGACGTATGTTTGTTGGGTTGTTAAATGCTAGACTAGCTAATAATGTTATACGATTTTTAACCAACATACAAGGTAGGCCTGGG